>OV651824.1:20110920-20165920 GCA_927349885.1 Psylliodes chrysocephalus | reverse complement strand
TTGTTCCTCTTATTTTATTCTTTAAAATTCGTACAAATATTTTAGGATGCAATCTTCTTATGTTTCCATCAAACTTGTGATTTATTCCACCATACACTGCTCTAATTCCCACATATTCTACATTTTCCCCTATTCCTGTTCTTCCTTGTTGTTTTATTTTACTTTTCATATCTTGTATTTCTTCTTTAAGCTCCTTGATCGTTTTCTTATTTTCTTCCTCTGCAATATCTACGTTTACTTGTATTCCTTCTTTAATTCTGTTTTCCACTAATTCTATATTCCTACTATTGCTTGTTATATTTCTGTCTATTCTTTTTATTTGTATTTCTGTTTCTTTTATATTCTATTCCATTCTATTGTCAACTCCAGTTATAGTACTTATCCACTTATTTTCAAACGTATTAATTTTCTCTATCACATTTTCTTTATTTATGTTTATTTCTTTAACTTCTTCTTTAATGTTTTCAATTTTTTTTGTCCATAAATTCTTCTACCTCGCACATTCTTCCAATCATTTCTTCTCTAATTTCTTTCTTTGTTTCTAGAATTCTAGTTTCCATCTGTTCCTTCGATTCTTCTATTCGTTTCTGAAACTTTTCTAGTTTATCTTCCATTTTCTCACTATTCTCTTCTATTCTTTTAATCATGTTTTGTTCCATAGTTTCTAGTCTTCTATTATTTTCCTCTATTTTCTTATTATTTTCCTCCATTTTATTTATCATTCTATTCGTGTCATGTTTTCTGTCTTCATCAATTTTATTCATGTCTCTTTTTCTGTCTTCATCAATTTTATTCATGTCACTTTTTCTGTTCTCTTCCATTTTATTCATTTTTTCATTCATATTTTCCATCATTTTAATAAACATTTCATTTATCCACTCTTTTTCCATTTTCTTTTTAGTATTTACATTCTCTTTTTCTATCGCAGTACTTATTTCCCTTAGTTCTTTTTCCTTCGTTCCTTCACCACTGTCATTATTGTTCATTTCAAATATATTTCCTCTTAAGTTCTGATTATCTATTTGAGATATATCTCCTTGTCCTATATCATTGTTATCTTCCTTTTCTTCTCCTTGCCCAACCTTCTTTCCTCCTCTTAATACCATGTTATTTTCCATAATATTTGTTTTAGTTAACTTTAATATTGTTACAACACTATTTTATATTATATTACGACTTTATCACTTTCACTTTGCTTGCGTCAATTTGACAGCTTTAATGCCCCACGTTGGGCGCCATTTGTTACGTTTTGTTCTAAACACAACCTTTACAATAGCCCGTTGAACGCCTTTGTTTCTCTTTCCCAGGGGTAGTTTCAATAAGCACTTCTAATTTTATTTTAATTTTATTTTAATTTTATTTTAAATTTATTTTAATTTTATTTTAATTTTATTTTAATTTTATTTTAATTTTATTTTAATTTTATTTTAATTTTATTTTAATTTTATTTTAATTTTATTTTAATTTTATTTTAATTTTATTTTAATTTTATTTTAATTTTATTTTAATTTTATTTTAATTTTATTTTAATTTTATTTTAATTTTATTTTAATTTTATTTTAATTTTATTTTAATTTTATTTTAATTTTATTTTAATTTTATTTTAATTTTATTTTAATTTTATTTTAATTTTATTTTAATTTTATTTTAATTTTATTTTAATTTTATTTTAATTTTATTTTATTTTATTTTAATTTTATTTTAATTTTATTTTTTATTTTTATTTTTATTTTTATTTTTATTTTTATTTTTATTTTTTATTTTTATTTTTATTTTTATTTTTATTTTTATTTTTATTTTTATTTTTATTTTTATTTTTATTTTTATTTTTATTTTTATTTTTATTTTTATTTTTATTTTTATTTTTATTTTTATTTTTATTTTTATTTTTATTTTTATTTTATTTTAATTTTATTTTAATTTTATTTTAATTTTATTTTAATTTTATTTTAATTTTATTTTAATTTTATTTTAATTTTATTTTAATTTTATTTTAATTTTATTTTAATTTTATTTTAATTTTATTTTAATTTTATTTTAATTTTATTTTATTTTAATTTTATTTTTATTTTTATTTTTATTTTTATTTTTATTTTTATTTTTATTTTTATTTTTATTTTTATTTTTATTTTTATTTTTATTTTTATTTTTATTTTTATTTTTATTTTTATTTTTTTTATTTTAATTTTATTTTAATTTTATTTTAATTTTATTTTAATTTTATTTTAATTTTAATTTTATTTTAATTTTATTTTAATTTTAATTTTATTTTAATTTTATTTTAATTTTATTTTAATTTTATTTTAATTTTATTTTAATTTTATTTTAATTTTATTTTAATTTTATTTTAATTTTATTTTAATTTTATTTTAATTTTATTTTAATTTTATTTTAATTTTATTTTAATTTTATTTTAATTTTATTTTAATTTTATTTTAATTTTATTTTAATTTTATTTTAATTTTATTTTAATTTTTTATAGAATTTATTTGGAATTATGCAAAATTGTGTCAAAAAAAATGCTTAAATAAACAAACTTATAAAAATTACCTTATAGTTTAATTTTCAACAAATCATCATAGGAAAATTGAACAAATATTAAATACCTTGGAAGAAAATAACTTATAAGCTACCCTACTACACCTACTAATGTCAAAACTGTTGTCAAACAAAAGTTTACAAAATCCTAAACTTGATTGCTTAGGCTAGACTATACATTTAGCCTGACATGGTAAAATTATTAACAACTAAACTATAATTATAAATATAACTGTTCAAACTTTCAACAACAAAAAAAAAAACTTGTGATTGAATATCTATTATTCCTTTTTTGAAAGTCATTAATGGCACAAATTAAAATGTTCATAAATACCGGTCTGGGTATCTCCACTTTCCAGTTTATCTTCCTCTTGGACTCCCGGTCTTATCCGTCTACCACCTTTTGCATGTACTCTCCTTTTTTTTTATATCTTTATGATCTTATAATCTTTTAGCACAGTAGCTTAACAGTTTGCTTATTTATTTTTATAATACTAGTAATATTATCTCTTCTATTTAGAAAAATATTGCTCCTCTAAAATTACTGACATTTCTTTTTTAAAATTCAAAAATTGACAACCCTTTTTTTTTTTTTAATCAATCTCCCATTTTTTTAAAGCCCGTGTCAAAAAGAAATTACTCTATAGGGTGTTCTACATAATTCCAATATATTTCATGTGCAAAATATACTTTGTTAATTTCTCATGACAAAATTACACCACAACAATATATATATATATATATTAAGAATTATGATTTAATTTTATTTTATTTGGTTAAATATCAGTGCCTAGAATATAATTAATTTTTGTGGATTAAATGTGACATTATATGTGCAGTTTGCTGCTCCCACAACTACTTGGCTGTTTCGAATTTCAATTGTTTCTTTTTGCAAAACTGATAGGATAGATAAAATCTCTCTTAAGTATTAGTTTTTCATTTCTCTTGAAACTTAAATACTTTTTGTGAGGTTACTTTGAATCGTTTTTAAATAAATAAGAATTGTCCGTATTTACTTGTATATTAATACTTATGGCTTATTTTAGTATATGATTTTTGAATGCAAGATCTTTATTACCATCTCTTCACGATGTAAAAAGTTTATTGGATCTTTATTCATTTGAGGTTTTTATGATTTGTGAAACGTGGCTTTTCACTACTGTCACTAATGATATTTTACAAATAGATGGTTATAAAATGTATCGAGGAGATAGAAATGCAAGAGGTAGAGGATTGTGTATTTATGTAAAAAATTAATTTAATTGTGATGTAATAGTAAAAAACGAAGGCAATAATTGGGAACAATTATGGATAAAAGTAACTATAAAAAAAGGCAAATAGCTATAGGAGTTATTTACAAACCTCATGAACAAAATGAAAATGATTTCTTGGATGAATTTGAAGATATTCTGGGAACTATTTTTCAAACTGTTGATGAATTAGTATGTTTAGGGGATTTTAATTTAAATTTTCTTAATAAAAATACGGTGTTCCATAAATTCAATAATATTCTTGAAGCATTTGGTTTAGCTCAAATTTTAAATGTTCCTACGCGGATAACTAGTACATCAGCAAATTTACTTGATTATATTATAACTCGAGAGGAAACTGTAATGGATAAGGGTGTAATTCAGCATGCTATCTCCGCTCACTCTATGGTTTATTGTAAGCTTAATATGAGAGAGCAAGTGATACCTAAATTATATACCTATAGATGCTTTAAAAACTTTGATGATGATCTCTTTCAATATGACTTGCGAAACACATCTTTCTTTCGAGTGTTTGACCAAGAAAGTGTAGATGATAAAGTATCATATTTAGTTAATTGTTTATTGAACATTTTTGACAGACATGCTCCCACAGTTACAACACGCACCCTGGTTAACGTTTACGATTAAACAGATGATGAAAGAAAGGGATAAGGCACTGAGAAAATTTAATCATTCTAATTCGCATGCACATTTACAATTTTATAGGAATTTAAGAAATTATACAAAAAAGCTATAGTGAAAGTTTTGCCGAAAAAACAGAATCCTACTGAGTTTAAAGATCTGAGGGGTATAAGTATTTTACCGATATAGTATCCTAGTATTATTTAATATCGCTGCTATTTATTCTACTGATCTTTTATTAGTGAAGTTAACCTGAATTGTTTTTTAGTTTCGTTGAGCTTAATGCGCCATCTTATTGTCTACTCATAGATTTTATTAGTTGCATGTTGCCGTGTCGTCGGAAAATGTGGCTACTTTCTTATTTTGCGTTTGTAGTATGTCGGAGGTAAACAACAGGTAAAGAAGTGGTCCCAGAACACTTCCCTGCTTTAGTTTCTTTAAGATTGGAATATTCTTCGTCTTGTTTTACTCGGAAGATTCTATCAGTCAAGTATGATTTTAAGATATCACAATATTGCCTAGGTAGAAGCTTATTTATTTTATATTCAAGGCCTTCTAAGCATACTTTATCGAAAGCCTGACCAACATCTAGAAAGAGTAAGGTGCAGATCTTCTTTTCTTTCAGTGTTTTCTCTATTTCATTCGTTATTCTGTGGACTTGGTCAATAGTGGAATGCTTGTTCCTAAATCCAAATTGGCAGCCAGGTTTTATATTTTTACTGTCTATCAGTGGTTTCAATCATTTTAGTAAAAGTTTTTCGAAAAGTTTTTTCTATAGGACTTCACTTCATTTGCTGGTTTTCCAGGTTTGGGTATCATTATAATTTCAGCGACTTTCCAGATGCTAGGTACATGCTATAGTCGAAAAACAGCGTTTATTATATTAGTAAGTTTAACTTAAGCTTTTCTTGGCAATTATTTTAGTATTTCACCTGTAATCAGTTCATACCTGGGTGCTTTCTTAGAATTGATATTTTTTTTGATTTTCTTAGTTCCCTCTTTAAGCGGTACTCTAGGAATTTCTACTATGTTTGTGTTGTCTTATTTTAATAAATCCTCGTTCTTCATTCCGCCGAAAAATTTATTCGAGATGATCTGCAAAGATGTCAGCTTTTCGTTTATTTGATCTTGCCCAGTTTCCGTTGTCTTCTTTTATTGGTGACATATGGACTATTGGACGTTTAAGTTTCCTAGTCGCTTTCCATTGAGAGTAATCAGTATTTTTATCGAGATATGTGTCTATTGAATCATTTTTAATAGTAATTATTTCTCGTTTAAGTTGTTGTGTTAGTCTGTTGAAAACTACTTTATCTTCAGGGAATCTGGTGATTTGCCATTTTTTTCTTGCTTTTATCTTCTTATTTATTAGTTCTTTTATTTCTCTAGGGTATGCATTGCCTACGTTTTTTCTTGTAATTTCTGGTGTATTGTTCCATGATGACAAATTTTTCTATCTCGGACTCTAGTTGTTCTTTTGTTCTTAGTAGTGCTCTTAGATCGATTCTATTACCTAATCCAATTTTAAAACTTACCTAGTGTGCTTTTTATTACACAATGTGGGTCTAATTTCTTTTTGGATTATATTTTTGCTTAGTATCATTATCACCGGGAATGATCTGAGTCCAAGTCAAAGTTTTCTTCTATTTTAATAAAATTTCTGGGTATTTTTCTGGTGATGTAGAAGTCCAGTAAGTCAGGTATTTTATTTCTGTCGGTTGACCAATAGGTTGGTTTTCCTGTTGACTGGTAGTTACACCCAATTTCACTTGCAGCTGCATTCAATCCCCTACCTTAGGTGGTTGTTAATCTCGAGCCCCAGATGATATTTTCCCAAGTAGCATTTTTCGTGGGCGGAACGTGGCTACCACGACTTTAGAAACTTTAAAGTGTATTGCCAAAGTTTCTGCACGTAATAGACACGGTTCTACCACGTGGCGGTAACCAAAATGGGAAACACTTTCTTAGTGGCAACCACGTTCCAGCCACGTTTTCGGAACTTATATAATCAAGTTTACGCCACGTGGCGAAAACGTGGCGATTAACGTGGCGAAAACATAGCCGCACGGTGACCGACACTAAACGCTGAACTTTGCTTACTGCCCTTGTCTTTTGATTGATATTTGTGGTTCGGTCTCCGTCCGGAAAATTATGTTTCCCATTCTTCTTGCTTATTCTCAAACTTGACATAACTAGTAAACTAATAAGTAGGTACATACTGAATAATAATAATGAGGTATTATAAAAATATTGATTCAGGAATTCTGATAGGAACGATTGGAAGTTTACTGTCAAATATAGGTGTTGTACCTCGAAATATGGGCACGCGCCGTTGGAATACTCTATATTTTATTAAAAACTAAAAATCTGTAAATTTTTCATTTTCGAAATTATTTATTTAGATTCCTTAAACAGTATTTTTTATCAATCTTAGTTAATTAAAATCATTAAATATATTTGAATTTTATTGCATTGAAGCTATAAGGACGAAAATTTTTTTTTAAAATAGCACCTTTATATTTTCTCATAATGGCAATCTTAAAAATGGTTACAAATATGTCTGCTTCAGAAAAAAAACTTTAAAGTTGCAGAAACTAAAAATATGCCACTTTATAGTTACTTTCATCAAATAAGTGGCAGCTGGAACTAATCCAAAATATTTTTCACCACTTCAAAGTGGCGGTTACGTGGCAGCCACCTAGTGTTTTCCACCATAAAGTTAATTATATACATTGTTGGCAGATCAGCCATTTCTCCACTTATTTCAGAGTTTTTGACTTGTTTAATACGGCTAATGTTAGGGGGGAAAATCAAATTTACCTTAAATTACAAATATGTCATCCATCAACCTAGATTAAGGTAATGTAAATTTAAAGCAATTTTAGTCTTGCATAGCGTAAAACGGCTTAACCAAATATTAAGGTACATTATATTTGGAATCGCCATAGTAAAAAATATATAGAGTTCCCATTTTATTTCACAAAGTTGATACTTGTTAGTTACTTTTTTGGTTACCGTTTGTTTATCTTAATAGTTATTTTTAGTAAAGCCTTATAACTTATGTATTTAACAATTAATTTTTTTCTTTTAATAAACGTTTTAAGTGCCGTGCTAAACGAAAACTGAACACCCTGTACAAATATAGTGTACATTTAAGAAGATTATGGGGAAAATTTGTATAATAAGTATATCTTCTCAGGGAAATTGCGCTCTGATGATATCGCAACACTGTATTAGTTGTATTATTCCATATAACCTCAAAATTTACAGTAGATTTCGTCGGTTGAATTTGTTTAAGTTGTCCATAAAAAGTTGTCGAATGTCGAAAAGTAATCTTTTTGCGAAGCTTCTTGTTGTTTCCCATTTTACACACAAATGCACTCTAGATAAGTCTAAAAAACAAAGTAATTTGCGCACAGATCGACGACACTTTGGTGGTTTTTTCTTTATTGTAAAGGCAGACAATATAGAAAGCAGGCCACTAATAGGTAACGGTTACTTCATTGTGAATTTTGAAGGTAATAGTAACTTTGAAGTGGCTTCTGTTCCACGCAATATGTGGAAATCACTTAAGAGCGTGGCAAAAACGTGGCAAGAACTACTGCAGTTATACAATCAAGTGCCGCCACTTTAAAGATATATTTATGGTTCCCAAAACGTTACTAAAACTATCAAACCCGCTTTAGGATTACTGCTACTTCTAGGTGATATTTAAGTGATATGATTTGGTGGCCGTAACTACTATTTTCCACATTCAAGTTTGTGCAACTTTAAAGTGGTCCCGCTTAGTAGCTATAACGTTTCAAACACCTTCAGAGGCAACTAAATAATATAAAACTATGAAGTGATTCCCAGTGGAGAAATACACGTGACTACAACTGGGAAAATATAAAATGAAGTTATTCTCACTATATAGGGGTACATTTAGTGATTATAACGTAATAGTCACTTATTCAAAGCGATGATATAAGTTTTTGTTACTATAATGCTACTTGGGTTTTGGCATTAAAATCACCACGCAAAATAAAATTTTCTCTCATTTGTCGTAAGATTTCTCTGTAATTTTATTTTATCAAATTATGTCGTGGTGTGATATACTGCTCCGACTATGAAACTGTATTTATTCGTTTTTATGTTAACTGCTGTTACCTAGATTTCTTCTGTCCAATTTTATTCGTTTTTGTGTTAACTGATGTTACCTGGATATTTTCAGTCCTATTTTATTCCCGTCATAATGGTTAATATTTTCTTTTATTATTTCGGCGCTTCCACTTCTAGCGGTATCCGAGGGATGTATAGTACTATAGACTTTGTATCCTTTAAATTGTATATAGCTTTGTTTTGTTCTATTAGGAATACCTGTAGCTCTTCTCGATGGTCAAGGAGTCCATTGGCATTCCATGTTACAAAAATTAGGTATTTACGCTCCATAAAGGATGTCTAGACGTTTGGGGAAAGGTGGTTTCCTCTAATCTGGCAATTCGGTCTAGAATTATATTAAGCATAGTATTATTTGCTTCGTTAAAGATTCGTTTTCAGTTTGATTAGGTCGGTTATTACTAGCCACGTTTAAGTATGTGAAATTGGCCATTCTTTGTGCATTATTTATTAATGATAGGTAGTCTAGATTGGGTATTACTTCTATTGTAGTTAGTTTTGCTTATCTGGTATCTTCTGTATTGTATCTTTTTCCACTTCGCATCCTCTATAGCTTGCTGGATGTGCTTGATTGCAATTTGCGCATTTTGTTGGTACCCTTGCCGGTTTATCACACTCTCCTGTAAGATGACTTTTGGCATATTTAACACACACTGGTTGCCTATTACAAACATGTGCAGTATGCCCATATCTTTGACAATTTTGGGCTTTTTGCTGTCTCTATTTGGATTATTAGATTTTGTTATGTCTAAATTTCATAAATTCTTTTAATGTCTTCACTGTTTTCAAATGTTTACATGAATAGCGGCAATGGCTTTTTTATAGCAGTTCTTATAGTTTGATTCCCCTTTCCTTTTCTTCTTTAGTTTCTCTCCTTTGAATATTAACCACATCCAACATTTTAATTCAGCTGTGTTTTAATTATTCAACTGTATCTTCTGGCTTGCAGGTAAGGTGTAGGTTTCTAGCCTTCACTTTTATTGGTCTAGTTTGTTTCAGCTCATATGATAGCTTTGATTTGAAAGATATGTTGTCATTGTTGTGATATTCTTGTTCATCTTTTACTTTTAATTTGATTTCATCGTTATTTAATAGGGTAGCTACAAAATGGTCTTGCTTACTTATTAGTTTTTGTCTAAACTCTTCAAAGTTTTTGACCTAAGTTACTATTATTGGTGGTGGTCATTTTAGTTTCGGTTGTTCTTTTTCTGCAATACTTTGTTGAGCGTTTTCATTTGGGTCGTATAATTTTGCTTCTTTTGTACGTTGTATTGTTCTTTGGTTGTGCTTTGAGGTGACACTTCAGGAGTTTCTCGCATTTTTAATTTTTTGGTATTTCTTTTGCTTCTTTGTACTATCTAAGCTGATTCTTTATTGACTATTTCTTCTTCTAAGTTTGTTTCGATATGCTGTTGTTGTTTTTGCATACCTAACATTATTTCCATTTGTTGTATTCTTAAATGCATTTCCTGCAATTGTTTAGTCAACCCCTGTATAGCTGATTCTTTATTTGAGAATATATCTCTATATTTTTTTTAAAATTTTGTCCTCGTCATCGCAAACTGTCGTTTCCATATTAGTTTGGTTCTCCTGTATCATGGCCTGATTTTTTTGCGCTTCAGAAGATTCGATTTTGTTAATTTTCTCTACACATTTTAAAATTATTTTTATTGGCACACTTACTTTTGCTTTTGAACATTAACTTTAGCAATCATTGTTTTTTTGTGAACGATCACAATTTAGCACACATGTAAACACATGCGATTGCTCTTGACCTAGATTCCGAGTAGTCTTTTGAAATATTCAACTGCACTCTCCGAAAGTCGAACAAATACTATTCAGATAAGATAGAAAAGAAACCATGTTCATACTATAATTATAAACTTCATGTAGGTAATCACAAAATTAATATAAAAAAAAAATAAAAATATATATAATAAAAAAATTTAGTTAAATCAATGTATAAATAAAATGCAATAAACAATACTGAAGAAGGCACTAATCAGTGCCTAAAGCTATACTTATCATTAAAATAAAATCCACATCTCTATATTTATTTATTTGTTACACCACCAAAGAAATTTTCAAATTCAAATACCAGCCCGAGAATCCTGGAAACAGGGACCTCCCATACAGACTGAACTCGTCTGGTACACAGTCGGTTCAAAAACCAAGGAAGGAGCCGGTGCTGGAATCTATGGACCCAAGTCGAAAACAACGATTTCGCTGAGTTTAGGAAAATATGCAACAGTGTTCCAGGCTGAACTAATAGCCATACAACACTGTGCAAGAGAAATACCAAATCAGCAAGTATCAGGCAAAACTATTGCCATATAATCTACTAGCCAAGCCGCTCTCACCAGAAATCAAATCACGACTGGTGAAATACTGTCTAGAAGACCTGGCAGAGGTAAGTAGTCAAAATAAGGTGACCCTAGCCTAGGTGCCAGGCCATGAGGAATATCAGGGCAACGAAAAGGCTGACGAATTAGCCCAAAAAAGCTCAGATAAGGCCATGACAGGCCCCGAACCCTTCTGTGGAGTTGCTAAGGTATTATGCAAGGCATCCATCAAACAATGGATACAAAAAGAGTCTCAGGAATGACGGAACAACTATTTAAGACCAAGACAGGCCAAACAGTTCATCAAGGAACCATCAGCCAAGTTCACGAAAGACCTACTGGATCAAAATCGTTAGGATAACAGTAGGTCTTCTTACCGGACACTGTCGCCTTAAAAGGCACATGAGTTTCATCAATCCAGCAAAAGAAGCAACTTTGTGCAGGTTCAGTGAAAAAGAAGAGGAAACATCATTCCACGTTCTGTGCCAATGTGAAGGCCTGGCTGGAATGAGGTTTCTAACATTGGGCGAAGAAAAGCCAAATGCATGCAACTACATGCGGGAGCCACTGTCAAAGCTACTAAGTCTAATAAAAAAGACCAGGCTAGACGACATACTCTAAAACAAACGGAGTCCCACAATAGATCTGTGAAGGTCGCGGTGAACAAGGACAAATAACGTCCAACTCCCAATCTAATCTAATCTACACCACCCAACAGTTATCACCATTTACTGGGTGGAAAAGATAATATAAGAATAATAATACAAATACAAGATTGTGTAAAAGCAATTAAATACAATGTAAACATCCAGGAAAAAACTGACCAAACACAGGATAAAAAATGGTTGTCTACATTGCATGCTTTACATTATTTTTTTACATTGTTAAAGAGAAAACATTTTTAATCATATATTTGTTACATGCAAAAATATCCAAGCTGTCTTGAATTTCATGATATTTCTAAATAGATTGGTACATTAGAGATGAGTTCAAATCATGAATTTTCTTTGAACTTTTTCAAGAAAGTATAAATGTTATGCACGGGATTCGAAACAACAGAACAGTTTTCAAGTTTTGACCGTACAAAGATAATATATAGACTTTTTACGGTGAATATATCTCGGAATTCTTTACAGTTTCGTATAACAAACCCTAAGCTCCTGTTAACAGCAGATAACATTGTTTTAATGTGTTTACCGAAAGTTAGTTCAGGATCAAAATAAACTCGGGGATCTTTTATAAATTCGGATCGATTTAGAACAACGTTTTGTAGTTTATAATCAAAAATTATAGGTGTTACTTTTTTAGTAAAAGACATTACGGAACATTTCTCAGGATTTAGAGGGAGTAAATTATCAAGACACCACTTTGCAATGTCGGACAAACACTTTTGATTTCAAGTAATAATTTTAGGTTGTCGGCATACATTAAAACTTTAATATGTTCGATATTAGCGACTATATTATTTACAAAAATTATAAATAAAAGGGGACCTAAAATTGATCCCTGCGGGACTCGTGATGTTTATTCGAATTTTTGAGACCTGTAACCACGACATTGAACATATTGACACCTTCCCAACAAATACGAAGCAATTAATTGAATGATTTGATCGCATAAATCAATGGAACTTAACTTATGTAGCAAGATGGAATGAACAATTTTGTCGAAAGCCTTGAAGACATCTGACTTGACTTCTCCTTCCGAAATGAATTGCGTCGAACATACAAGGTTGTAATATGTAAGAAATTTACCCTGTATATCTACCAGTTTGTGGATGCATTAGGCAAGAACTGGAGAACGTCGAAACCACTTAATAGGATTCGAAAAGTTCCGTAGCTTGATTCAAAAGCTATTTCAGCTTCGGTGTATAAAGTTAAATACAATTTAGAACTATACGCGAATTTTGCTAAACTAGTTCGGTCCAATAACAAGATTTCTTTGTGGGAATTAGGAATCCGTCCAACACGAGTAGGTGTTGTGAAGAACAATGTATTGTAATAAAGTTAGTTCAATTTATTTTATTTAGAATAAAGTTGCCGACTCTAGAATATCGTTGTTGTTTAAGAAAAAGATATAATTGTAAATGTTGGAGTTCATTACCGTACAAGTATTACTAATTCAATTTCTATTGATTTTTTTGCAGAGGCGGCATCTTTATTGGTTCATTTGTGCAGTAAACACCCAGTTATATTTCATAAAAACATATTATTTAAAAATGAACAATATAAAAATTTCCTAAACCATCTGAAGAGTTTCCATTCCAAAATCTAGTTTATCATGGAAATAGAAGAAAACCGACAAATTCCTTTCCTAGATGTGTTAAGCAGCCAAGAAGACAATAAACTAGGCCACACAGTTAACAGAAAGAAGACACACACTGACTCATACCTACAATATATTATATCCAATCATCTTCCAAAATAGAAACGAACGGTTATCAACTCCTTAGTAAACAAGATACATCAACGATGAAATGAAATACCTGATAATAGTGTTACAAGCAAACAAATACAACAAAAAAGACATAATCCGTGCTTAAGGGAGAATAAGATCAATTCTAGTGAAGAACAAAACCAAGGAAATGTCTATCTACCGTACGTGAAAGGTGTCACTGACTGAATTGGTAAAATCCTAAAAAAGAAGAAAATCGGCACTGTCTACAAGCTTTGTGCACTTGTGGAATAGTTTACATAGGACAAACAAAGAGAAGTATTGGTACACGAATAACAAACTATAAACGAAGTTGCCGTTTATGGCCAACCGAAAAGTCTGCAGTCGCCGAACACATATTATTCTACGGAGAACATAAATAAGATCTTTTTCGAAAATACCGACATACTAACAACATCAAGACATTACTCCACCAGATTGCACTTAGAGGCTATAGAAATACACAGGGGGCGGTTTATCCATTGGTACATTTGTGTAGTGAACACCCAAGTTAAATTTCATATTTCTTAGATAAATCTGGTACATAACAGAAACATATTCTGGCAACACTGTACCAAATCAAACAAACTGTCATTCTGTCGTTCGTCATTCCTCTACTATGAAATGGTTTAAATAAAACTAAAATTTGTGCTCATTTAAAAAATGTGTTTAATTATGAACTGTGACATTAATAAATTGAAAGTATGTATGTCAATTCAACGATTGTTCCCGAAAAACTTCTTTAAGGCAAGGTAATTAAAAGTATTTTTAAAGTTGTTGTTTTATTTAACTATAATAAGGTTTTATGAATCTAATTTGTTTTATATTTTGTTTCAGTGTCATAGACTACTTTAAAATGGTCTATTTTGTACCCAACTGTAAATACTATGAAGTAAGCAAAAAATTTGAAAATTTTTTGTTTCCCACAAAACCCGTTAAAAGGAAAAATTTGATTATTCTGATAACTACTTGACATCATTATGGAAATGGAAATGTACAATAAACGATTGATAAAGATAACGAGACAAATGCTTTTTCACTTTAAAAATCTGAATCGGAAAAATGGATCAACCAGTTAATTTAATATACTCATAATGAGACACTTTACCTAGAAAATGGTATGTACATTAAAATAGTTTATATAAAGTTATAATTGCCTGTAATTATCAATCGTGTTACCCTCTAGCCTAGATTGTGTGTTACATACAAACTGAAATCTTTTATTTTAATGACATTTTTTTATTGCCTTGTTTGTATAATTTAGTTTTTTCAAAAATATTAGATGTATTGGTAATTTGGATCTCTGCAGGTATTATATAAAAATGGGCTGTTGGTAATAAAGTATGTCTCGAAAAGAGCAATAATTATCAAACATAAATTTTGATTTTGATTAGACACTTAACAAGTTACATCCCACATATCTACATACTCTGAGTAATCAATCCTATAAGTACATATCAAAACATTATTTTAATATCTACAATTAAACAATAATTTGAAAATATAAATAAAGCCGATTTACCTATTTAGACAAAATTACTATTTTTCTGTTATTTATTAAAAACACGTTATTTTTTAGTAAACATGGACATGCAAATGTCATCAATGAGGGTAGGACAGTAGCGAGCGCAAGAATACTTTGGAATGTACTGTAAAATACACTTAGAAAGGGTAATATGGAGAATTAAGTGTGATAACATTTTACGATGTATATCTCACTATTTTGGTTCACGTAAATGTTTATGTGCTGCTATTTCAAACTTTTAATATCCTTTGATAAAAGAAGTTGAATATTATTGTTGACCTCTTTAAACTGTTTATTTTACCTTATACATTTTTTTCAACTCTTCATACAGTGTTCTGAGAAGAGTATTAGAGGTTTACTTTGTCCGTCTGTCCGATGTCACATTTTTTTTGTCTGTACTAAAAAACGAAAACTGATATCAAATTGAAAATTTTAAGCAAACATCAAGCTCAAAAAGGAGAAGCCCTTTAATTATAAAAAAAAATCTGATTAAATATGGGGGATTTAAGGGGGGTTGAAATTAAAAAAAAATCAAGGAAATAAAGCCTATTGATTGTGAAAACAATCTGGTTAAAAATAGGGGTTAAGGGTCTCATTTAGAATGCCAGGCATTATAATATCTTTATTCTAGTTTGTATCTATGTAATATAATGTTCATTATGTTCATATTATATGCAAGTTAGTTTTTGAAAACAGTATAATATTGATAAAAACTACACAATATAAACCCAAAAAAAGCCATATTGGCGCTTATAAAAATTTTTGAACCGAACTTACAAAATGTTAATTATTGGAAAAAGTAAACACCCATTGTAAATTACTGCCACTGTTTTCATGTAATTTTCAACATTAAAAAGACTTTAGAGGTATTTTATAAAAATGTACGTGTGGTATAAGTTACCACACAATAGGTTAGACTTCGATCGTGTTCTAACTCTTATCCCACATTGACGTACAACAGGGGTAGAAGTTGGAAATGCTTTTGCCAGTTCTCACTTTATACACATAAATTGACAAGTTTGCGGCGGATCTAACTGAAGTGGACGCTATACATTGGCGTTCAAAATTATTTTATAGATGTTAATAACAATGTCGAATAAATAGTTTAATAAATTGTGAATATCTGTTGAAATTTTATAAAATTATGATAAGAATATTATAATACATGTTTATTAATGATTTATAGTCTATAAATACAAGCGAATGTCCGGTTTCGCCGGTAACAATTTAAAATTACTTATTCTATTAAACGACACTGGCAGGTAAACGTTACTGCGAAATTCTCTAAGCTGTCCGACGTGGTTTGACGTTTATCCTCTCTCTATCTACCAAAAGCCTTTCCAACTTCTACTTGTGTTATACTACCCAGTATTGCACAATAGCTAGTCCCTGCGCTATAAACAAATAAATGACCATACAATAAACAATAGAAATTTAGCGTCAAAATTCTTATAGGTTACAACTAAATAATCATGCTGTATTTACTACTACTACAGTTTTTAATTAGCGACTTAAAAATTAATGTAAAAATGTAAATTATTCACACATCCTAAAAATCTCGAGGCACATGCACTCCACGTCCTCCTTAGATTAAAGAGACCGAAGATGTAACATTTCACACTGCCCATGTTGTCTATTTTAACACAAAGTAACCCACCAATTGAAAATCATTGTTTGTACGACGCCACCCGAATTGCTCCGATTTTTCCATTCAACGCTCACCTCCACCTGAGTTCAACCACCATTGACAGCTGTTTTTTGAATTATTTGTTGGTATTTTAGCAATTTAAAGTGCTCTAGTTATTCAATTTCAAGTTCAAAATGCCACGATGTATCTTGAAAAATTGTATATACTTATAATACAAGTAGCAATGTTATAAAAGATAAAAAATATATTCGTTTTCAGCGGTATTTATTAACGGTTTGACATAAAGCGCGCCATGATCCTTTGGGCTGAATATTTCAGAAATCAGATTTCATATTACATAAATTTACAAAAGGGTAAAATTTTGAACATTTAATTTTAATAAGAAGTAAATAGGCATTGTTGCTAACGAAATGTTGTATTTAAAAAGTAGTTTTATAAGAATGTTTACTAAAGGTGGGTTTAAGCTCTTTATGGTAGATAAATAAGAAGTAAAGAAGCGTAGTTGCTAGCTAAATTTTATTTTTATAAGGTATTTTTATAAGAATATTAGATGAAATACAGGATCACCTACTTAAAATTTCAAGGTTCATCTTATTTGCAGTCAAATCGAAAGTGACATTTGAATTTTTAGTCTTAAAACAAAGTATGGTGCGCCACATGATCTAGTATAAGCAAAAAAAAAATACTAAAGTTACGGGAGTTAATCACATTTTTAATAAATTGTTACATTATAAACCCTAAACAACTCGAACAAAATTTTAGTTTACTAAAAAATTCAAATTTTAGCAATATTTATTATTTATTATACAATCGAATGCGGTTTCAAAAAATCCGAATCTCTAAATTTTGGAGCTAAACGCTCGGATGAAAGCAAACGACCGATAGGGGTCACAAAAATAATCGATTTATCGATTATTCTGATATTTTTTTATGAAAATCGATTTATCTGTTATTTTTAATAAATTATTTTCGTTTTTTTAAGACAATCGATTTTAAAGGAAAAACAAAAAGAACGTAAATTTATTCAAAATAATCGATTGTTTAAAAAAAAATAATTTTTTTTGAAAAATCGATTTATCGTTCAATCGGTTTTTTTAATTAATCGATTATTTTTGATTTTTCAAAGGTATTATATGAAAATAATCGATTGATCGAATATAATCGGTTATTTTATATAACCGATATTTCGGTTATTTTATATAACCGATATTTCAATTATTTTTTTAAAAAATTATCGATTTATCGGTTAATCAGCTTTTTAATAATCGATTATTTTTGATTTATCGATTATTTCCGATAAACGAATAATAAATTTTAAAGGAAATATATAAAAAAAGAATTATTAGAAAATTATCGATAATTCGGTTATTTTTTGGAAAATCGATTTATCAGTTAATCGACTTTTTTATTAATCGATTATTTTTGATTAATCGAAAATATTATCGAATAATCTGTTTCAATGAAAAAAAAAAATGGATTATTTGAAAATAATCGATTATTTATAATAACCGATAATTCGTTTATTATTTTTTGTAAACACTGATTTGTCGGTTAATTGGCTTTTTAATTAATGGATTATTTTTGATTTTTCAAAGATAATCAAGTAGTCGATTTTAAAGGAAATACGACAAAAAAATAGATTGTTAAAAAATAATCGATTAATCGAAAATAATCGATTATTTTCAATGATCGATAATTTATTTCGATAATCTCCCATCCCTAGCGACCAAATGACTTTTAATAGGTTTAAATTTTAAAATGTTATCTGGTTTCAGACGTATGCATTTAAAGAGTTTTATGTGACTCATCCTCTATATTAATTAATATTCCTAAAGAAAGAAGATTTAATATACCTTTTTCTGAGGTTACAATACAAAACAGCATTTTCTTATTTTAAATAATTTTTAATATTATGTAATAGCCCTAGAAAAAATATAACGTTCAACTCACAAGATTTGATTTGCAGTATTCGCCTGCGAACATGCTTTTTTTATAATATTCGTAGACAATGAGTACCATTTCTTGCTCAATTAACAATATTCTATTTCCACATTTTACTGTTATCTCTTGCAGAAAAGTCCATAGTAAATAAATGCTAACGAAATATTCTATAAAAGGTCTTCTCTTTACATAAAATGTGGCATCTGTTTGATGTTATTTCATAATACAAAATTCCATTAAACGTATATTTTAAATAAATCTAATAGTTTATTATGATGCTAATAAACAAAGTTTAGTCCCTGTCACAGAGTTCCGGTAGCCGCCCAGTTCCCCCACTCCGTTAACCTTTTTTTTTAGAAATTGGCAACATTTGCGCAGGTTAAACACCGGTGTATGTTATATCCACATACTTTGATTACTATACGGTGCAAGAAAGAGGTCCGAGATGCCCAACATAGGGTGCGGCCATTTTGATTCCTATTCCACAGTTTATAGCTAAAGAATCAGATCGCTCACTCTGCGTCGGCACTTTTAATCTTAATGTTCCAGTTTATACATTGTGCAACTCGGATAATACAATATATGACAACCGCCTATAATAAAACAGCAGTCTTCTGCGTATCCTGAATTTGTATCCCTGGAGTGGATGTTATTTTGGAACTTTCAACTGGTCCGAGTAAGCTAACTGATTCTTAGCAATAAACTCTGACTCCAAAAATAGTATTCACTGACACTGACAGCAGCAAGCAAAATATCAGGTGCGTTTTAATCATCCACTTCTGCTTCCAGAATTGTCGGTTTAGTCGTTTTAACCTGTCAGATTAAAACAAGAAAACTGACAATTCCGAAGCAGAAGCGGATGATTAAAACGCACCTATTAAAAATATTGAGCCAAGATGTAGGCAACACGTAATAAGCGATCAAAATGGCGGAGTTTTCTATCTCCTTTTAAAAGGCACTCAGAAAGCTGCGCAGTGCGACCATTCTCCGTATAGTAAAATAAAATCAAAATATGTGGTTATATCTCTGGTCTCTTTTATCTAAGACGTCCTCCAATTTTTTGAGGTTATGTTAATTGTTTTAAATTAGATTCATGGGTAGTTACTTTTACATCAATAGGATTGTAGTATTTCTCTACTGTCAGAGATGCTGCTCCTAGTTTTTGAGAAAAGCGGGCGACTTTACTCTAATTGCGAATAACTGTATTTTGCATTTTTTGTTTGATTTCTTTATTTATACTTTATCTATTACGAATTGAATATATTAACAAAAACCTCAACTTTTGAAGCACCTTGCACAACTGCCTGTGCGCAGTGCGCGTCTTTAATTATATCTTTGAATAATAGTAATGTACAATAATGTTTTATGTTTGCATCCCCTCCAAATTTTGTACGTCTAAATGCCAAAATAATTATTCCAAATACACACGTTTCTCTGATATTAACTCGTACATAATAATATCCTCTTACGTCTTTGCGCCATTTGAAACCCTAATCGCCTTAGCGATGGCTCATGTTCATCCTGATAAATTTCACCCTTAAATGAAGTGAATCAGAACTTCAAATCCTTGTTACCGGGAGTTTGTTAGCTGCTGTTGGCCTGCTATAATGTCTTAAATACATCCATTTGAAACAACAACAGATGTCCCTAACAGTTTAAATTAATTTCTACGCGATTTCTGATGCTCCCATTAGTTAAATAAAGTGGCGTAGCTTAGAAGGGACTACTGTGTTCATAGAAAAAGGTGAAAAAGGTCAATCCATTGACATAATCAAAGTGTAACAACAGGTTCCAAGAACGTCCATAAAAATTTATGAGTTTGATAAACTTCAACAGACCTTGAGATCAGTGGCGGCTTGTATTAATTTAAAAAAGGGTGTTGACTTTTTCCAATAATTTTATTGTTTGTAAGTTCGACTTAAAACTTTGTACAAGCGCCAATATAGCTGTTTTTTTTTGGGTTTATATTAAGTGTAGTTTTTATTATCAACATAATACTGTTTGCAATGGGTGGGTGGCTTAGTGGTAGAGTCTCTGCCTGTGGATCCAAGAGTCCCAGGTTCGAATCCCACCGTTGGCCGGGATTTTTTCATTTAATTTAATTATTTAAAATTTATTCTGATGCCTTGGTAGGATTCCCCACACGACCATTATTCACTGTTGGGTACTAATTAACAGTGCTGTTCCTAAAGTGGCGCTGGGAAACAGTAACAAAGCCTACACAGAACACGAGGCTAATAACCGTAGCAGTTGATGCCGATGACACAAAAAAATACTGTTTGCAAGCACTACAACTATTAATGAATATTCGTTTCGTTTCTAATACGTTGAAAACCATTTATAAACACTATAAGTTATAGTCAGCTGACTTTTCTTCATATTTTGAAACTATTTTTAAATATATATCAGGTTATGTACAAAGCTTGACATTGAATTGTGTGCAAAAAGTATTATATAAAACTTTACTTACCGTTTTTCGGTTTTTGTTGTAAATTTATTCACTTTCACAATTTGTCACACATGTCAAATAAAATAATTTTTTTTTTATTGCCAAAAAAAACCTAGTGAACTAAAATGTTTATTTTATAAATCAGTCCATTCACATTACATAACATTATCCAGATACAAACAAGAATAAAGATATATAATGCGTGGCATTCTAGAAAAAGGAATTCACATTCTAATTGATACCACGCAGTTAAATCCCATTGAACTTATCTGGTCACAATTAAAAGGTTATGTTTTTTGAAACAATACAACATTTAAATTACCTGACGATTGTTTTTGAAGGCAGTTTTAGATGTAAATGCATTCGAGAAAATGCATTGATCATGTTGAAAAGCAGGATAATTTATTTTGGATAGCGGATATAGCAATGGAAAACTTAATAGACCCTATAATTGTGTGTGTGTGTGTGTGTGTGTGTGTGTGTGTGTGTTTGTGTGTGTGTGTGTGTGTGTGTGTGTGTGTGTGTGTGTGTGTGTGTGTGTGTGTGTGTGTGTGTGTGTGTGTGTGTGTGTGTGTGTGTGTGTGTGTGTGTGTGTGTGTGTGTGTGTGTGTGTGTGTGTGTGTGTGTGTGTGTGTGTGTGTGTGTGTGTGTGTGTGTGTGTGTGTGTGTGTGTGTGTGTGTGTGTGTGTGTGTGTGTGTGTGTGTGTGTGTGTGTGTGTGTGTGTGTGTGTGTGTGTGTGTGTGTGTGTGTGTGTGTGTGTGTGTGTGTGTGTGTGTGTGTGTGTGTGTGTGTGTGTGTGTGTGTGTGTGTGTGTGTGTGTGTGTGTGTGTGTGTGTGTGTGTGTGTGTGTGTGTGTGTGTGTGTGTGTGTGTGTGTGTGTGTGTGTGTGTGTGTGGGCGTGTGTGTGTGGGCGTGTGTGTGTGTGTGTGTGAAGAAAAAATTAGCTTTGGACATTGTCCATTAGCCACAGAAAGTCAATCAAATGTGTAAACGAGGAAACTAGAAACTATATCTCTATTTTGGTGTCTAGAATAAACTTAATTAAAATATCGAAAACATATTTCTTGTTGCTTGCCAGAAGTGTTACCACATTTAAAGGTAATGAAAAGTTTTGAAGACATAAAGAATTATAGTATTCTGAAATTTGTGCAGAAAACTGTGGACATTCAAGAAACAGGTGATTCAGATCTGCTACTACATTACTATTGCACTCGCAGTCAGGTGTGCTTCTGAAACCTATCTTGTGCAAATAATAAGGACATCGACCATGATTCAGTTTAAGCCGAGATATTAGAGACGTGCAATTTTTTCTGTAATCAAAAATGGTTTTATGCGGAATTTTGTTTGGTAAAGACGGGTGAATTTGAAAATATTGACTTTTAGAGTTTGTTACATAATCGCGATAATAACTTTCTCATCTAGTTCTAATATACAGGGTGTCTGTAAAAGATCTTTACAAAAACATACCACATATTCCATAGACCAAAATAAGTCGATTTAAGTATAATTACCTTTGTACAAAGTTGCTTCGTTTGGGCTCCAGAAGGCCTTGAATTTACAATTTTTTAAATGGTTTTTCCCATATAAATTTAAAACAGTATATGCGCTTTTGCTGAAATTTGGTATTTTGGTAGAGTGTTATGTGGCAAAAAAAATGGTAATAAAATTTTGTCCGATAATAATACATAGGCGTAGTACTTGATTTTTAAATAATTGCACCTTTAAAAATTCTACGCCAATGGAATAAAAGGAGTTTAAATATGAAATTTAGATTACGCAACTCATTTAGTTTAAAAAAGGTACTCTTTATAAGACTCGATTACTCTCATGGTTTTGACGAAATTTGCATTTTAGTAATTTTAGAACATAAACAATAATTATTAAAATACAAACTTTGTAAAAACCATGAGAGTAAATCGAGTGTTATCAAGGGTACTTTTTTGTAGTAAATGAGTACCCAATCCAAATTTCATACTCAAACCCCTTTTCTGCCATTGGCGTAGAATTTTTAAAGGTGCAATTATTTAAAAAATCAAGTTCTACGCCTATGTATTATTACCGGACAAAATTTTATACGATGAAAAATATAAAAATGTACTTTTTTCATATCTTCTTCAACACCTCTGATCGAGACTTTTAACAAAAATACTCGATTCTTGCCATGTACGATTTTTTGAGGAATATTAATTATTTGCCTGCAATACGTATACAAAAACATTTATTGTTGGTTTCCATAGTTTCATCGAAATAAAAATATTGTCAAGTTTTAACACCTAATCTCTTGTTAACGATTGAAAGTGTTCTATCTGACTCAATAATTAAAAAAACAAGTGCGTGGTTTATTAATATGGCTGTACAATATACCAATGCAGAATATACCGATATGTTACTGATATTAGGATTTTGTGAAGGAAATGCTCGAGAGAGTATCAGGGTGTACTCTGAAAGGTTTCTAAATCGTCGTGTACCTAGCCAACCTACCCAACTTTTGCTGCTGTTGAGGGACGTCTTCGGGAGACCGGTTCCAACACTGTTGATAATGGAAGAGAACGTTTTGTTAGGATTCCTGAAGTTGAAGAAGACATTTTAGAACGTGTTAAAGAAGATACAGAATTAAGCACCAGACGAATTGGAAAAGTACTAGGAGTAAGTAAAGATGTCGTTCATAAAGTGATTAGAGAACAATTGCTATATCCATATCATAAGAAGCCAGTACAAGAATTATTAGTCCATGATCCTCAAATTTGTTTGGGTTTTTGTCGATTTGTTAATATGCAAAGAGAAAGAGATCCAAACTTTGTCAAGAAGGTTCTCTTTACCGATGGAGCGGGTTTTACAAGAAGCGGTATAACTAATACACATAATGAACATGTTTATGCCGTTGAAAATCCGCATGCAATAAAGGTAAACCATTTTCAGCACTAATTCAAAATTAATGTGTGGGCTGGAATAATTGGTAATTTCGTTGTTGGTCCTGTCATACTTCCACGAAGATTAACTGGTGAAAATTATTTGGATTTTCTAAAAAATACGTTGCCAGAATTGTTAAAAGATTTACCTCTCCAACTTCGGAGAGATATGAGGTTTATGCAAGATGGAGCTCCACCATATTTTTCTTTAAACGTTAGAAACCACTTGAATGAATAATATCCACACAAATGAATAGGCAAAGGTAATGACGCACCTGTAAACTGGCCACCACGTTCCCCAGACCTAACACCGATGGATTACTTTTTATGGGGACATCTGAAATCCACAGTTTACAAGGAACCTGTAGAAAATAAGAAACAACTCTGGCAACGTATTCAAGATGCAATAAACAATCTTAGAGGTGATGAAGAAGTTATGGAAAGGATACATTTCAATTTTCTTCGACGTATAAATCTTTGTATGCGTGAAAATGGTGAACATTTTGAACAATTTTTGTAAAATCTCTATTTTGATTATGTTGTAAATAAATATTTTTGTGAAACCTATACACTCTAAATTATTAAAACAGAAATTGAGCGAAAACCATGAGAGTAATCGAGTCTTATCAAGAGTACCTTTTTTAAAGTAAATGAGTTGCGCAATCTAAATTTCACACTCAAACTCCTTTTCTTCCATTGGCGTAGAATTTTTAAAGGTGCAATTATTTAAAAAATCAAGTTCTACGCCTATGTATTATTATCGGACAAAATTTTAATACTATTTTTTTTTGCCACATAAAACCCTACCAATATACCAAATTTTAGCAAAATCGCATATGCCGTTTTAAATTTATATGGGAAGAACGATTTAAAAATTGTAACTTCAAGGCCCTCTGGAGCCCAAACGAAGCAGCTTTGTACTAAGGTAATTTTACTTAAATCGACTTATTTTGGTCTAAGGAATATGTGGTATGTTTTTGTAAAGACCTTTTACAGACACCCTGTATTTTTTTTGATGATTCATAATATCAGTAAATGCAGCCAATTTTGTGTTTGCATCTGCCCTGCAAGCCTCCTTGGCTTCCAGATCTACTTTTTTATTTCATTCTATCCCGCAATGGCTTTTTAACCAAACAAAATAGATATTCTTATTTGAGTCTGATAACAGGCTCAATATGTTTTTTATTTCGAAGATATATTTTTTTTGCTGTGTTTAACTGGAGAGCCTTGGATAGTCTGTAAAACAGAGTCTGACATAAAAACTACTGATTGAATTGGATTTAACTTGCACCAATCTAATGCCTCTTTAATGGCTACACCTTCTGCTGTGAAAATTGAAAACAGATGAGGTATACTGAACTTTTCAATATAATTTATATTGGAAACAAGAAATGCTGCTCCTATCCCACCGTCATCCTTGGACCCATCTGTAAAAATGTGTATGGAGTTTGTACCCATCCTGCTCAGTACGGATTTTAAGAGTATTTTGTTTAGGCTAGGTATCTCAGTATATGTTGGAAAAATAAATATTGGCCTAAATATTAATACTTTATAGTCATATTTATATATAGGGAGGAGGTTACTATTAATAATGTATTTTATGCAGAGACTGGTATCAGTAAAGGCATCAGCTAAAGGAGGCGAATTTTTTATCCGCCAGTACGGTAAGGTAAGGTTACTAGTGTTTATATTTGAAATTTTAGTGACCATATTCGTGTTAAATGTTCTATACTTAATAAATTGTTTTTGAGCTAAATATTTTCTTCTTAAAAATAACGGAGGTTCTTGGGCTTCCGCTAGGACTGCAACATTAGGTGATGAGATCATCACGCCTAGACATTTTTTTTATAGATTTATACTGAATACGATCGATTACCAGTCAATTTGTTTTAGATGATGCACCATACAGAGTATACCCATAATCCAAAATTAAACGAATGTATGATTTATAAAAAAGTAAGGAAATATTGGAATCAGCGCCCAATTTATGTCCGGAGACAACACGTAGAATATTGATACCTTTTTCACACTTTTGTTTTGTATAGTTAATATGGCTAGTCCACATAAGTTTTTAATCAAGAACTATACTTAAATACTTAGATTCGTCGGCAAATGGGATTGTATATTCACATATATTTATAGCTTTTGGTGGCTTAAGTCTGTGACGAGTGAAGCATACCAAAGCTGTTTTTTCTATTGAAATACTGAAACCCATATCATCGAACCACTTACTAAGTAAAGGAAAAACCCATTTTAGATAATTAAAGCATTGTTCATATGAATTGTGGGTGAAATAAAAACACAAATCGTCTGCGTATTGAATAATGTTAGCTCGCCCATTACCTAATGTATGCAGATTAGCGGTATAGATATTAAAAAGCAGCGGGCTCAAAATGGACCCTTGAGGTAAACCGTTGACTACAGTACGAGGACCATGTAACACGTTTCTATGATCACGAATAAAAAATGTTCGATTCTTAAATTTTATTATATTAAGTGATACTTTTTTACTAATTCGAATCTCTGTCATTTTTTCGAATAAAATGTTCAGATTTACTACATCATAAGCCCCAGTCAGGTCAACAAAAAGATACAACATATACTGATTTTTGAAAAAACATATTTGGATATCAGATACAAGATGGCTCACTGCATCTATAGTACCTAGCCCTCTACGAAAACCATACTGTGCTGGCGGCAGTAGCAATTTATTTTCTATTAAATGTTCCAACCTTAATTTGATTAGTCGTTCAAAGGTTTTAGTGACACAAGAAATTAAGGAAATAGGTCGATAGGATGACGGTAGATCAAGGTCCTTGTGTGGCTTTAAAATGAGACAAACTATTATATTTTTAAAACTTTCAAAATATTCTTGTTTTAGCCACCAGTCATTAAAATATTTTTAGCAGTTGTAGGAAGGTTGTAAAGTATTTTATAAGTAAAGCCATCAATTCCTGGTGCCTTACTACGACTATTTTTTAGTGCTAAATCCAATTCGCTCATACAGAAAGAACTAGATAAATGGTCATTGATGGAATTAAATGAAAATTGACTAACGTTTTCTTGGATAATGTTTAAAACAGAAGGGGGAGCTAATTTGTCTAAAAGTTTATCAATTAAATTTTGGGTTAGAGGTATTTTTTTTATTTTGCAAATATTTATTACTGATAGATTTAACGTATCGCCAAATATCTGTTAGGGGAGTATTTTTATTTAGTTTGTTTATAAATGCAATCCAACTAGCTCGTTGTTTACTTTTAAATAGTAATTTGGATTGAGCAGCAATATTTTTATAATAAAGGTAGTTATCAAAGTTACTCTGTTTCCTGTAGTTTTTTAATGCCTCTGAGCGTTTTTTTAGTATTTCGGAACAATGAATTTCCCCCTCAGATTGGTCCCGGAGTAGAGGAGGTTAACGATTTTTTGTTGGCATTGACTGAGTTGTTGCATTGGAAATCATTTCAAAAAGAATATTTATTTTTTCATTACTGTCTGTGTAAATAGATTAGTTTTTGATAATTTCCGATTCTAAAACAGTTTGGAATTCTTTTTAATCTGCACGTTTGTCGTTCCATTTAGTAGACGGATTGATTATGAATATGGAAGGGTAAATTTGAAATTCCATAAGTATCGGATAGTGATCGGATCCCACGGTGTCTGGTAAAACTGGCCAGTTTATTCTATCTTCTATTCCGTGAGAAGTGAAGGTTAAGTCTAATGCTGAGTGATTCCCATTTGGATTAATTCTAGTAGGAGTACCATCGTTAAGTACAATTAAATCGAGATGTTCTATGGCTTCTACCTAAGATTTTTCCACTTAAATCATCTGTGGTGGGACCCCACATGCCATGATGAGCATTGAAATCTCCACAAAAGATAGTGGGCATATCAAACTGATCGAATAAATTTATCCAATCTGTTTGATTGGCCGCCACGTTTGATGGTCTATAAACTGATACAAAGCATGTATTTATTGAACTGAGAGAGATTGCACACATTTCTATATCACTATTATAATTTAGAGATAGCTTCAACCCTATAATAATAAACCTTAGAAAAGGCAATGACAATGATACCTACCAATAGTTATAGTAAAGACAGTGAGTTTTAAAGATAGTTCTTGAACTTTTTATTTTTTTAGGTAGTGAAGTGTTAATTTTAAAGCCAAAAGATTAAAAAAAAATTTCCATTAAGAACATATAATCCTCCTTGTTATTTATTGGTTAAAATCAATTCGTTCAATGTTAAAATGCAACAATTTTGTCAGAAGCATAAGGTTTATTTTTAGTTTTTTTAAATTTTCAATTTACTCAAAATTGAAAATACAAAATTAATTAAATTCCATTTTCAAATACAAAACAGGAATTCTAATTTTTGCGAAATAAAAGCAATTTTTACATTTTTTACCGGCACATACAAATTTTCGATAGCAGAATCGCTATTAAAAAATCGAAAATATCAGGAAAAAAATTCTTCGCAATTTTTCGCTGTAATAACCGAATTTTGCTGTACATCCATTTTTGAGGCCAGGAATTCCGATAAAAAAAAACAAATACAAGCCGGGGTCTGGAATGTTTACGATTAGGCGTACAAAACATTGGCGTAGTTGGGGTAGTCAAATCAATTGAAGGGATAGAGTAAAACATACGGACGTTATCCGAATATCAAATTGTATTCATGACGTGAAAGCCAAAGTGATACCGTCTACAGCGGGGGTCGACAGTCGCGATGTGACGTCATTTTGCTACCCCATAATCAATGTCTGCGTTCAGAGATGGATTTAGGCGGTTTTTCATTCTCTCATTTATTTAGATATCATAAGGACTGATGCACAAAAAATGTTTCTAAAGTAGATCTTGAAAAAATTCACATATGTCAGTGTCAGTTTGAGTTTAATTCAGAGTCGCGTGTAGTTATCATGGACATCACTCCTATCTTTATTGGTCATGGCCTACTTTAGAAACATTTTTATGGGTCCATGCCATTTTTATTAGGTCGGCAGGATCGCACAGTGTTCCGCTAGTGGGAAGTTCCCAGAGATAACTGTTATCTTTGGAAGTTCCCCTAATACCATTAAGGTTAGACGTGGGTTGGGCGCATATTGAGTAAAATTTAGTAGCCGATAAATATTGACAGATGTTTGCACTGTTCATGTCATTCAGACATATCACAATCTTATGCTCCGGTGAAGCTCATAAATTTTAATGTTCTTGCAACCTGTTTTTAGATTTTTATTATGTAAATGGATTGACCTTTTTCTTCCAAGCTACGGCACTTTATTTAACTAATGGTAGCATCCGAAATCGCGTAGAAATTAATTTAAATTGTTAAAGACATCTGATGTTGTGTATTTAAGACATCATAGCCTAACAGCAGCTAACAAACTCTGGTAACAAGGATTCGAAGTTTCTGATTCACTTCATTTAAGGGTGAAATTTATTAGGATGAACATGAGCCATCGCTAAGGCGATTAGGGTTTCAAATGGAGCAAAGACGCAAGAGGATATTATTATGTACGGGTTAATAGCAAAGAAATGTGTTTATTTGGAAAAATTATTTTGCTATTTATACATACACAATTTGGAGGGGATGCTTATTATACATTATTGTTTAAAATTAAAAAAGCACTCTACGCACACGTAGTTATACAGGGTGTTTTAAAGGTTGACGTTTTTGTTAATATATTTAATTCGTAATTGATAAAGTATAATTATTAAAATCAAATAAAAATGCAAAATACAGTTTTCCGCAATTAGAGTAAAGTCGCCCGCTTTTCTCAAAAACTACGAGCAGCAACTATGACTCGGTAAAGAAATACTATTAAAAAAATACTTCTACTATCTAATGTGCCTATAGATATTAAAAAAATATAGAAATTTAAATCCAAAATTAAATTATTTCCAAATTTTCTGATAACAGATCGATAAGAATGACTATAGGTAGGTACCAGGGCTGGTATGTCTAAGGGGTCGCGACATAGACCCAGGTAATGGATGGACAGTAGTCAGCTTAAGTTGACAACACGTTTCTGATGTTCGTATGGCGAAATCCACGGTTATCGTTTGTCCGGCAGTAATAGTATTATAAAAACAGAGACAAATCTATTTTTAACGTGCACAATGTCAATATGGTACAAGTGAATGAACCAATGTTTTCTTCCTAGTGGAACACAAACGAAAATTATTTTGTACTTTTTATATACCAATTTATGCAATTTATTTTTACTTGATTTTTATGTTGCATGAATAGGTACATGCGTTTGTGCTGGGGTAAACAAGTGAAAACTGAAACTGCATTGTGACTGCACTCCTCTTATCAATCTCAAATCAAAACTTGATTCTGTAAGCTGTAAATTCAGGATTTAAATCTTTCATAGTGTTGCTTCGGATAAATTGTGAAAAAGATGTTGGTCCTCCCAATAGGACTAAAATATATGCCAAATGAAAAATATCGGTAAGGAAAACATTTGTTTTTATTATGACTTCTCTCAATTGTCTGTCCGTTGTGTGTCTACTTAAGTTGAAACCATATGGAAAACTTTTTTATTATTGATTTTGTGAAATAATGTATTGTTGATAAAAAGTTCTGCATAGTCCAAAACTTAAAATGCAACCATCAGATATTAACTTTTTTAAGCCGTATACAAGGTTTGTCAAAAAATTTTAATTTTACTCAAGAGTAACGTACCTTGTGTGTGTGCAGTGGTTGACTGGCATCGGGATTAACCCATTTGCCACAGACATTATTATTTTTATTACAATTGTTACCACTGATTGTTAATTGTTATTGGTTTATATGTTAATTTTAGATTCTTTAATAAATGTTATCAATGTATTAAATACTTTTTTATTGTTTGAGATCAATAGCAACGTAATATTGGTTGGAAAAGAAATCCCTATATCTAATAACTTCGTTAAAAATTTTTTTCTATATTTATTGTGGTTGTTACATGCAAATATCAAATGATTAAGATCTCCTACTGAATTATTATCACAAGAACAGAAGGGTGTCCTTAGGACACCGATCTTAAATAGGTGGGAAGGAAACCCACCATGGTTCAACCTCATCCTAGTAATGTAAATAGAATACTGTCTGGATACTTGAAATTCAGAAATGTGGGAAACAGTATTAGATGTATTAGGCTGAATTTGTGTGTAATGATTGTTTGAATTATTGTTATGTTTGAAATCAATCCAGATCTTTTCCCAATTGATTCTTATTTCTTTTTTAAAGCAATTGATAATATCGGGAACCGTGTAAAGTTCCTCGCAATACTCTAAGTTTGTGGAATCTTTTGCAGCGAGATCTGCCATTTCATTACCAACTATTCCCACATGAGCTTTAACCCAACAAAAAACTATATTTGTATCACTATTTTTAAGGTTGATGAGTTTTTCTCTTATTAGTTTTACTAAGTGGTTGGAATTTGTGTTTGTAGGATGTTTTTTGATAGACTGTAATACCGACAATGAGTCTGTTAGAATTACGGAATTACCAGCGTTATTATTTTCTATCCATTTCAGCGCATGTAAAATTGCGTTTGCTTCTGCCGTAAAAACAGAACATATATCCGATATTTTAAATTTAGATGTTTGATTAAGATTGGAAACATAGAACCCACAACCAGTTCCCTTTTGGGACTTAGAACCATCGCAAAAGATGGTATTATATCTTTCAAAACTAGTAAGTATATTTTTTAAAATGAAATTATTTATTAGTGGAATATCTGAAAATTTTTTAGTAATCACTGTTGGTTTAAAAAAATTTTTATAATATTCAGAATTTGTATTAACTAAAGGGCTGTATTTTTTAATATTTGTTACTAGGTGGTTAGTAGAAACAAATGCTTCTGCCAAAGGAGGGCTGTTTTTAAATGTCCAATACTTGTTTATGAGGTTATCGATAGATAGTTTATATATGGAATCTGTTATGTATTCACAAGATGAAACCCTTAACATTATTATTTTCTTTTGGGCCAAAAATTGTCTGCGGATTGAAAGGGGAGGTTCCTGAGCCTCTACTAAAACTGCCGGCGAGGGCGACGATTTAAACGCACCTAAACAAATTTTTATTGCTTTTAATTGAATTCTGTCTATAATTAATAAATTAGAGTTGGATGCGGATCCGTAAATAATACATCCATAGTCAATTATAGATCGTATATAGGATCTGTAAAACAAAAGTGAGGTTGTGGGGTCGGCGCCCCAATTCCTCTTAGCCACACATTTTAAAACATTTATACCTTTCTCACATTTACTTTTAATATGTTCTATATGTATTTTCCAAATTAGTTTTTTATCAAGAAAGACACCCAAATACTTGTAATTATCTGTAACGGGAATGTAATTCTCACATAATTTGATTGTATCCCCCATAACCAGCCGATGACGTGTAAAAACCATCACCGCCGATTTGTTCGGGGATAAATCCAATGAATGCTCGTTTAACCATCCTTGGAGGCAGTACATTATATAACGCAGATCACTAATACATTGGTTATAAGACTTGTGGATTGTATATATACAGATATCATCAGCATATTGAACAACTCTAATATTTTGATGAAATATTTTATGCAAATCTAGGGTATAGATATTAAAGAGTAGTGGGCTCAGAACTGCTCCCTGTGGAATTCCACAGTTTACAATTCTTGGCCCATGTAGGTTATTAGCGTGGTCTCTGATAAAAATTTTGCGGTTTCTGTATAATTGTACAATATTGGCGGAAGCATTTGATTGTAGCCCTAAAGAAATTAATTTTGATTCTAGGATGTCCAAATTAACAGAATCATAGGCAGCCTTGAGGTCTACGAAAAAACAAGCAAGATATCCATTATCTGAAAAGGTATTTTGAATATCAGACACTAAATGTATTAGGGCATCTGCAGTTCCTTTGCCTTTTCTAAAACCGTATTGAGAGGGAGGAAGTAGTGTTTTAGATTCTAGAAACCATTCTAATCTAGATTTTATGATTCTTTCGAATGTTTTTGCTAAGCATGACATTAATGATATTGGACGGTATGAAGTGGGATCATTAGGATCTTTTTTTGGTTTTAATATGAATATTAGTATGGTTTCTTTGAATTCCTGAATAAATTTACCATTTATCCACCATTCATTATATATTTTTAAAAGGTATTTTTTTGCTGTTTCGGGTAAGTTCCTGATCATGTTGTAGCTGAAACTATCTTTCCCCGGAGAAGTACATCGTGAAATTTTAATCGCAGAATCAAGTTCTTCTATAGAAAAAGGGCCAGACAAAACATTATTTTGTATTTCGTAATTTTCTGATGAGTATATTTTGGGTTCATTAACTACAAATGGAGGAGCTATTCGTTCAAATAGCTTTTCTATTAGATCCTGTGGTAGAACTGTTTTATTACTTGTACAGTTTTTGTTAGAAATTTTTTTAATGTATTTCCATATTTCGGAAATTGGTGTATTTTTATTTAAACTGCTTATGAATTGTTTCCAGCTATTTTGTTTTTTATTTTTAAATAAAAGTTTTGTTTGTGCTGAAATTTTGTTATATTCAATAAAATTTTCTAGGTTTGCCTTTTGTTTATATTTTCTAAGAATATTTTTTCGAAGTTTAACTATTTGTAAACATTCATCATCCCACCAAATGGGTAGGGCTTTTGGATTATTTGAAGGTTTTTTTTGGGGCATAGATAGATCGGCAGCTTGTGTTAATATGTTTGAAAAATATTCAAAGGAACAGGGTTCTTCGGTTTCTATTAAAAAATTATTTATATAACAGTGAAATTTGTACCAGTCAGCTTTCTTATCGTTCCACATTGTACTTGGGTTAATACTAGGCGTGTTAAAGTTCCCTGTAATATTTATAGAAATTGGAAAGTGATCTGATCCCATAGTGTCAGACAGAACTTCCCATTCAATATTACCAATTAAATCGGCTGAAACCATAGTAAGGTCTACTGCTGAAGGTGGAGAATTAGGTCGGGAAATTCTAGTAGGAGATCCATCATTCAATACTATTAAGTTAAGATTATCAATTGCGTCAACAAGAGAATTACCACTAGATTCATTCAGGCTACTTCCCCACAAAGTGTGGTGACAGTTAAAATCACCACATATAAGTACGGGAGGTTGAAAAAATGATAATAATTTTTCCCATTCATTTGGAGTAATTTTGTTATTTTTTGATGAGTTGTAAAGACTTACTATTGTTAAATTTGTTTTTTCAAGAACAACTGCACACACTTCAATTTTTTTATTATATAACGTGTTTATTTGAATTTCTTTATATGTGATGTTTTTAGAAATGAGAATAGCTACTCCTCCGTGTTCGTCTTTTCTATCTTTACTAATTAAATTGTATCCTTTGATATAAAAATTGCTGTGTTTTTTAAACCAGGTCTCAGATAAAACAATAACATTTACTTTATTATTTGATAAATAATGTAATAAATTAGGGCGTTGTTTTACAATGGAACGAGAATTCCACTGCAAAACTGATAATGTTTCAGTAAGAGGATTTAGCGGATTCATTGTCACTGAAATCCATATCGCTATTTGATTCTAAGATTGTAGATATTTTGTCTCTTATATTATTATCAAGCTGATTGGTAACTCCTTTAAATGTTGGTTCATTAACTAAAAGTGAGTGAACACACTGTATAATGTTTTCGATTATATATTCTTTAATGTTTTTATATTTTAAATATTCTTCCCTATAGGGGTTGGGGGTTATTGGTTGAGAGGGATAGGAGGGTCTACTCTGATAGATTTCAATTGAAGGACTTTGTAGGGGAGATGACGATTTTCGTTTTTTAGGAAGAGGCAGAACAGTCGTTTTTTGTAATTTATTTTTTTTTATTATAGTTGTTTTTTTATTAGGGTTAGTTAAAATATTTTGACTTCTAGAGCTAGTACTTGTATCTGGAAGGGAGGGAAAATTCTCCTCCGTTGTAAGTAATGAAAATCTGTTTTTTGTTGTTATTTTAGCATAGGATGGGTTATTAGCTATAGCTTCGGCTTCCTTAAAGGATGTATTTTCCACAGCCATAATTGATTTTATGTTTTTTTGTTTTTGATACATAGGACACTCTCTAGATATCGAAGTATGATCGGGACTATTACAATGTACACAAATTTTTTCATTTTCACAATTCTCAGATGAACAGTTTTGCTGACTACAATTCTGGCATTTGCGTTTCCCTTTACATTGCTTATTTGTGTGACCATATCGAAGACAATTAAAACATTGGACGACCGGATAAATATACGGATCAACTACGAAATTTACCATGTTAATTTTTACCGTTTTCGGTATTGTATTTCCCAAAAAAGTAACAAAAACCATTTGCCTATCAACAAAAGTAATTTCCTTAGTAATATCATTAATAGTTTTTCTTTTTAATCGTTTAACCGAGATGACTTTAATAATAGATTCTATATTTTCTTTTATATAATCTTCACTAAAATAAGTATCGACCATTTTAATTACGCCTTTTTTTTGTGTGAAGAAAGTGGGGATGTATGCTATTAAATTATTTTGTTTTATTATATCGTGTTCAACTAAGGAGTTGGCAATTTCGTAATTTCTAAAAATTATTTTAACTTTGTTTAATCCAATTGCTTTAATGTCCTCAATGTTATTTTTAAAAGTATCAATATTCCGCAAAAAATGTCCAATTCTAATTGGAAAAAGGCGACCTATGTTTTTTTCTCGGTGTTCTATGTGTACATAGTAAGGTCCGCGGTCGTTAATTCGATATCTATTGCTAAGGTCGAAATGAAATTTATTTTCTGCTTGTAATGTGATATCAGAATTAATTTGGGGCGGCGGCTCGCCGCCCGAAGAGCTACTCATTTTTTGAATTAAAAATAAACTAAATTTTTTAACTTTACCAAAGTATCAAATAAATTAAATTAAAGTGAATTAATGTAAAGAATACCGGTTACTTATCTTTAGGGATCTATCGCTTATCGGGTACCACTTAAACACATCCGTACACTTCGAGTGTTCGAACTAAACTGGTAACGTACCTTATTTTTTACAATACAGAAGAATGTTATAAAGTAATTTTAAATTAAAAGTAATATTTAAATATGCAATTACAGTCATTTAGCATAAAAATTCAGGTTAGGTGATTGTGTTTTACATTATAAATTATTTGTAGTTATGAACTAAATAATCACCAAACCTGAAATTTAATGCTAAATGGCTAATTGCAATTTTGAATATAACATTTAATTCAAAATAACTTTCCTTTATAACATTCTTCTGTATTGTAAAACATAAAGGTATTTTACTCTTTAGAAAAATTCATATTTTTTTGACAAACCTCGTATATGAATTAAAAAATTTGATATATGATGATTGAATTTTAAGTTCAGAAATTTTTATCAAAATTAATTTTTTTCACAAAACCAATAATAAAAAAGTTTTTTACGCGTAGTTGTTATAGATGTTATAGCTTATATCTTACAGCTTATAGATGATTTAATTTAGCTGAAATCAGTTACGGACAAACTGTTGCCATAGAGACAGTTGGCATAGTAACAACTAAACGAAAAAATCTAAATTGAGTGGTATGGAAATGCATAGTTGCCATTTAATTGAACTTTATCTGAAATCAGTTACGTAACAACTATTGCCTTAGGGACACTTGTCATTGTAACAACTAAACAAAAACTCAAATCTCGAATTAAAAAATACATAGTTGCCAAATTATAGATGGTATAATTTTAATTTCGTTTAGCTAAAAGGCATTTTTCATGTAAGCCACGAACTACCTTGCATGAGAATTGCCTTCTACCTATTACTTTTAATTTTATATTGATATTATATTGTACTAAGTAATTAAAACAGTTGTAATGTGCCCCATTTTCCCATACAAGCCTCGAAGAGGTTTGAAAAGTACATCGATGTAGAATATAAGAAAATTTACGAGTGGCTCTTGGGGATAACACATAGAATATTCGATTTTCCTTATCAAAAAAAATTTCCGTCCCCAAAATACACTTATACATTCGAGTCATTCAAGAAAATATATTTTTTGGACTCGTGACGACATACGTTTTCTTACATTGTGTGTAAGAATTGGGCAAAATCTCGATTTTTCCTTAGAATATTACGCCCCTATTTTAACCCTTTAATCACGTGCAACTTTAAAGCCTTTGGTTTTTAGAAGCCTAGTTCTATGAAATAATCATATAGTGAAAACGGCTTGCGTGGAAAAATGGGCAACAAATAACCTTTCGTTTTTGTTAGGGAAAATCGAATTTTCCATGTGTTATCCCCAGCAGCCACTTGTAAATTTTCTTTTATTCTACTTAAAATCGATGTACTTTTCGACCCTCTTCAAGGCTTGTATGCGAAAATGGGGCACCCAAACCTGTCACTATCTGACGGACTATTAGTGTATTAACTATAGGTTAACACTAAATAAGTCACAATAGAGAGATATTGCAAATTTCTATAACGTCAGCCACTAATAGTGACATAGTAATTAGAGGCAAATATATTTCATGTTAAAATAAGACTTATTGCAAACCTGAAATTTTGACACTAGAGCACTTGTCCTTATACATATTTCTAACCTCATTTTAAATTTTTTTAATTATAGTTAATCTTTTTTGATGTTTATAATAGTACATAATATGGAAGAGGCATTAGAAATTACCATTTAAGAAAGTGTAGATGACGATGATATTAAATATTTAATATCAGATGTCAAAATAAGAGCGGCACTAATAGTGACTGACCTTGAGTGAACTTGCAATAACTCTCTAATATTCATAGCAGGAATTCCAGCTACTGTGTGTACAGTTGTCATTCATAGAGTGTCATAATGTTGTCAGTTGTCAATCATGAGAGTAAAGAGTACTGTGTGGTAAAGGGGTCCAAGCCACTCATGAACTTTTAAGATTATACCTATTACAAATAAATCCTCAAAAATGTAAACAGACTATATTTTTATATTTTATACTAACCTGCATCTGGATATTCTATTAACAATTTTGTTAAATATTTAATCTCCAATTTAAAAAGATCCAAGTCGATTTCAAGAACAAGAAAAAATATTTCTGATAACCTATAACATATTATACAAGTTCGACAGTTCGATTTAGATCACAAAATGTAAAATTTACTACCAATAAAATATCGACTCCTATGACATTTATTCGTGCCTTGGCGACTCATTGGCCGTTCGCTGATTAGAGCGATAATACAACTATTTCGTAGATTCTGGACACGACTATTATGAAACACGTTCTTTGGTAAGAAATCTAGTTACTTTTAGTGGTGTGAGTAAGGTTTTCCTGATTATTAAATAAACTATAGTTATTTTGTCTTAATAACCTAAAATAATTTTCTAATTTGCACATTTTTGTTAGTGTGTCGTAGAAAAAATACACTGTACAGCTCGAGTGGATTGTCCGTATCCACTCTTGTTGCACAAACTACTATTTGATTAGATAGTGTAACGCGAGCTATTTCATTATTCAGTCATGCTTTAATCCTCCAAGTCCCTCTCTGTCTTATTTGGCCTTTAAAACTCAACTTGTCCGATTATCATACATAATTAAACACCTTAAGACCAAACATATGTGACGACTATGGTGAAGGCGCTTCCTAGAATATTCCAGATTGAACGTGAAACCGAAATTTCTTACGAATTGGAAAACAAAATCTGTTCATTGAAAGATGAAATTTCTTCTAACATGTCTTCTCAAAAAATGAAATATATGCTGATATGGAAAACAAGATGTCTTCTGTAGAGAAGAAAATAAAACAGATGGAAAAGAAGATAGAAGAACTGGAATATTCAGATACGGCCAAGGACGGTGAAATAAAGTGCTATGAGGTAGAGTCTAAGTTGAAATTGGAAGGAGCTGTAAATTCTGCTCGTGTTAAGGCTCCATCTTTCGACGGGAAGATGTTATGGATGAACTACCTTAAACAGTTCAAAACAGCTGCCAGGGCAAACTAATGGTCTGAACGAGAGAAGGTAGTAGTAATAATAATAATACTCTCCCTAATTCACCCCCCTACGAGTGAATTTCAACCCCTGAAGTCGACTGAACGACTTGTGTAGGGGAAGGGACGGCTATTATTATTATTATTTGCCGTGGCGCTCCGGGGCGACTTAAAGATGGTGCCATTTGACTTACAGGTGAGGAAAACCCGGAAAACCTCACCCACCATCATAATATTAATATTAATAGTAAATTTGACCATCGTCCTTCGAGGAGACGCTTTGGATATTCTTCAGACAATACCTGTGGAAGGCACCTCAAAAAGAAATTCAACATGCGATATGGTCACGAACATTTGGAGTATTTATACCAGCCTCAGTTAAAGAATCTCAAATAGAAACGAGACAAGACTCTACAAGAATATGAAGTAGATATTGCCAAACATGATGGAATGTTTGGAATTTGTTGATGTAGAAAACACTTTGTCTAGCCCTTCACAAAACAGTGATTAATGTCTTGTCCACTGCCCTTGAATATGAGGCAGCTACTTAGGCTTCTGGTGGATAAAGTAAAGTAAGAACTGTAAAAGAAGAAGAAGAGGAAGATAAACTCGACTAACTAGTAAACATAATTAAGAGAATTACTAACAGAAAGATGAAGATAAAGACAATCAGGTGCTGGAATTGCGATGAACTGGGACGTGTACGAAGATCGTCCAAACGCCCTAGGGTCCCAACAAATGAAGACAACACGCCGCAGGAAAACTAGAGCGGGTCGACCTAGAGGGGGCAGCTTCGACCCGTTTCAAAGACCCTCTCATACTGATAGCCTCTTTTAAATGTCGCAATGATAGTGTATACGTAGAAGCCGAAGTAAATTGTAAAAAGTATATACTGTTGGTGGATACTGGAGTAACTAGGACCACTATACGATCAACAACCATAAATAACCGTAAGAGACGTCTACCAACAAGATTGCGACTGCTAACTGCCACAGATGAAAGTGCCAATATCCATGGGGAAGTCCAGGTTCAACTGGGAATAAACTATTGCTTAAAATAAACAAACGTCACAATAGGCCGTACTCAATATTTTTGATAACTGCTCTAGGAGGAAAATCATCTGTTGAGACGCATCATATTTTTATTATTAATCTCCATTATTCCCCCGTATTATCCTGACAGTGTCTCCAACAAAAAACTGCTATCGAGCAATGCGGTGGTATATTCTTTTCCCGAGGATTATTTTACATGCTGTCGACCGGATTGCTAATCTAAAATCAGAACGGCGAATTAATTTTTAATTAATCAGAGTCAAGTATTCTGAATTATGAACAGATTTCTCTCGAGAGATCATGACTTTTATTCAATTATCTTGCCCCATTTTCGGAAATGACACTTTTGTGTTTCGAGTGGAGAGCTTTCGGAATTATATTCGATTTGTATCGCTCGCTGGTCTTCCTCAATTTCGTAGTGGGAGGGAAATGGGGGTAGTAAATAAAATCAATAATAGAACACTCAAGTCAATTTAAAACGGTCATCGGACACCTCCTCGTGGGTGCTGTGGATGTTTGATGGGATAGTTACAAAATAGTTATTAACTTTCATTGGAACGTCGTCCTTTGGTTTCGGAATCTCTTGTTTCATCGGGAATTTCCAATCCCAATAGGTATTTCAATTAAATTAAATATTTTCACAAAAACGATAGAGTTATTACTGATTTGTAGACTAGATTAAATAAAAATATACGAGGATTGACTTATTTATGATAAAAAGCATATCTTAAAATTCCAACAGAAGTAAGACTGGGAGCATTTTGTGTTGATGGAACAGGAAAAGAAAAAACATTGCTTTTGAGATTTCTTCCTTGTTTATAAAAAACAATACAATCAATAGCAGTGCAACCGAATCATAGGCTATCCAAACAAAGGATGAAATATGGAATCGACAACAAATTAAGTTTATTGGGGTTTTTAATTCAATTTTTATAAAAACTACTGAACACTTGCTTTAACGTGCCTATAAGTAGGTATACTACAATCAAGTTATAGCTAGATAACATGAAATGGTGGTGAAGAATTATTGCTACAGTATTTATATACAAGAAAACGTGTAAACGGATCTCATTAAGTTTTTATTTTCAGTAAAATAAAGTAAACCTGCAAAAGGATAATGTGAGTGTATAAGATCTAAATCTACCGCTTATACTACCTTATTATTTTTTAACATCAACTCGTATCCTTCTTATTTCAATTTCGCAGGCTCTGTAACTTCATACCAGAAGCTAGCCCACGTCACATGTATAAACAATAAAGAGTGTCTACTCGTTCAATTGGTATGTTATGTAGTAATTAATCGAAAACATCCGATGTGTTTTTGATAATCTAAAATTCTTGAGTTACAAATTTAATATATTATTTGGGATATTCATTAAAATAATAGACAATAAAGTTTTTAATACAAAATGGCGATTTGACAGGGTCAATGATATAAATAGTATATAGATTGATCATCCATGTTTTTCAAAATATACATAAGCTTCTGCCTTAAAGTAAAAACATAGGTAATTTTTTTTTTTATTATATTTAAACATATTTTTGCTAAACCGATTCTGATTGATGAGTACTTGCGAGAAAATATGACCGCAATCCGCTTTACGCAATCTTTATATATGTATATCATTGGCCCTGTGGCCCTGTCAAAGCCAAGAGGCCCACATGGTTGCTATTTCATTCAGAGCTAGGATATGTAAAGAGAGCATGATATAGCCTTTTACGTATTCAAATGAAATATCAGATTGTTTAATTGGTCGTTTGAAGTTTGATTCTTTATATTTACAGGTGAAATGAAATTCCTTCGCCTTTTAGAAATTGTTTATGGCAGACTGTATAGGTCTTCATATTCACAAACAGTTAATGTTAATGTTTAGAATATACAAATGTATTCTACACACTATACAAATGTATTCTACAAACTATAAATCATTAACTAAAAAATACAACAAAAGTTAATTTTATTTATAGCTAAAAACAAAACAAAAACTCCTATGTAAAAGACTATCTATAACACAACACAAACAAATCAATTAAATAATCGAAAGATTTGGAAGTACAGAAGCATTATATTAATAATGACTAATAGGCTTGTTTTGGATTTTGTTTATTTCGCAAACCAATTCAGAATCACTGAATTCCACTCAATCAGCTAATATAATGTTATAACATCGCAACGTATTCTAAAAAAAATAATTCGTTAACGGTATTTGAGAATTTGACTTGACGGCTCTCTTTTCTGTTTGAACCACTGATTTTGAACCCAACTTTGCCGACTGTTGCCAGATTTAGTATAGTATTAGAAATACTTGAGAACAATAATATTTTAGAAATGTACACCTTAATGTGCTTAAGTCTGTTTAAACTATATAAGTACTTACTTATTTATTTTAGTGTAAAAAATACAATTATACAGGGTGTCCCATTACTGCCTAATTGCCCGATAAATCAATTTCTGTTATAGACAAACAAACAGGCTTCAAATATAAGTTATGTGGATTTGTAAAAGATGTCGGCCCGTATTAGACAATTATTCCAAAATATACAGGGTAGTCCCTAAATAAGGGGCGATTTGTTTAGAACAAATAATCTGGATAAAAGATTTGGTTGTTTTCACATCGTTAAACAATTTTAATAGACTCCTAAAATATTTTATATTTTAATTTATATGCTATGATGTATAGAGGGTGTGCCTAAACGCGGGATTACGATATTTAAATTTTTTTCAAATTGAATACTCTGTATGTTATACCTATACCACCAAGTATGAATGCATTTCTTTGTTTTTATTTTGTTTAGTATTTACTATACTCAAACGTATTTTTCTCGAGATTTGGATGGTTTTATAAAAATTAATATTTTTCTAATTCTAATTGGCTTTAGAAACTTTGATCACTTACAAAACTACAAATAGGTAGGTCTAATTGTTCTTCATAATTATTCGAATAAAACAATCTAATTTTTAACTTAATTCCTCTGAAAATAAAAATATGTGGTATCTCTATTATCATCCGTAGCTCTGATTAAATACAGGGGAGTATATACGGGGATGAGAGGGTAATGGGGGTAATTACTCTTAACAAGAATTTTTAAACCAACTTTTTAAGGTATATGTATTATTATTAAAAATAAAGTTTAAAATATTACCCCTACCCCTGCCAGACTTCTTAAACTTTGGATGCGCCACTGGTTACATGGTTTAAAACATCTAGATAATTACAGATAAAACTCAAGGGCTGTTACAAAGAGATGTCTGATTTGATACAAGGAATAAAAAAATAATAATAAAAATTAAAGAATTTAATTAATTTGTGGCATAATATATGAACTATTCCATTTAAAAATTTTAAAAATCATAACCTTGCGTTTTGACATACCCTATATACAACATAGCAAATAAATTAAAATTGTTTGACAATGTGCAAACGATCGAATATGTGCAACTACCTACCCTTTTGTTTTAAAATAGTATAAGTTTGGTTACCCTGTATATTTAAGAATAATTGACAAGTATGGTTATATAACTTTTATATTAAATTTTTTCGATATTAAAACGGCTATTGTTCAATTACGCATTTATAGGACACCCTGTATATGTAAATAGGCTAACATGTTTGTATTATTCGATAAGTAAATTTATAAAAAGTTTTATGCCAAAATAATATACCTTTATTCGTTAGTGAATCACAACGAAAGGAAATTTCTAAAGTTTCTTTTCAATTGTGATTTGGGGTGATAACTTAGATTTTATTGAAACTGTGACTGGTTGTGGTAAATCAATTTATTCGCTGGCCGGCATACAATTTGAAATACAACTAGTGAGTAGCGGGGAGCTTAGGGCAACTACTGCTTTCTTTTTTGGTGTTGGTGTAGTTTTTTTTTTTACATAATACTGTTGTCACAAAAAAATAATATATCGTTATGACAGTTACCAAAGCAACTCTTATATACAGGTTGATTACTTTTTCTTATTAAAAACTGAATTTTTAACAGTTACCTTTGTATTTTATAACTCTGTATTTTAAATGATTTTGAAATCATTCATAATCTACCTAAATTATGATAATTTTATTTGGGGTCTGCATCATTTTCTAATTTCACAAAAAAATTAATTGCTTGGCAACCCGGTAATGTTTTTCGAAAATATTCTACGGTTTAATATAATATTACCAAATTATTCTAAAACTGTAATAAAATATAGGGTGTTCAATTTAAAAAATTACATTTTTATATGCCAAGCAAAAGCGTAACATCCTGTAAGTATATCCAAAAGTATTTTATAAATATGCCTCTCTTAAAACTATAAAACTTTTTAAAACTTAACCCTTAACTGCATCGCGTATCGTTTATGATACATCGCATTTATAATACTGTTACTGACATCTATAGGCTTGTGTAAGAATTTCATTGTGTTGTACGGCTGAGACAACATACATTAGAAGATAACATAAAATTTTACCATCGTTTATTTCTATGACAGAAAATTTATAACCTCAAATGTGCACAATTACGTATGTTGTGATGTACCGATTTTTTGATATTAGTTTCTGGTGTGAAAATTCATAAAAGTGAATATCAAAAATTATTTTTCTAGTATTTAAGGTATGTAGTTTAGTTTTTTTTATTTAGTTTTACCGTTTGTTATCAAGAAATTTCTAAAAATTTCTTATTTACGTGATATCGCATTTGATACATTATGCAATGCAGTCGTGTAAAAATTTATGGATATATTTACAATAAAAAAAATGATATTAGGAAATTTTCTTGTCTTTAGATGGAACACTATATACATTTCGTAGACGGTAAAGGACGGAAAAAAGCCCTAGGAGAGAAATATGTGTGTCGCTTATTAGATATGCCTTACGGGAGTGAAGATGATTTATTACAATTCATGAACAATTCAGATGATGAAATGATTGAAATTTCAGATGAAGTTTTATTTGAAAAACTTGATGAAGTCCAAAATCAAATAGAAGATTACACTTCAGAGGTTCCGGCTGACTTCAAAAGTTTCAAATTGTTTTCCTAGCACTTCGAAAGTTTCAGCTGACATTCCAACTGATTTCTCTAGCACTTCTAAACCTCAGATCCGATTTCCGACGATGCTGCATTAAAAATTTCTGCAAAACAAAAATCAAATATTCCTCCAAAATCACGTATTACTCCAAAATCAATTCCTTCAAAACCAACAATCAATAGAAAGAAAGCATAAGAGGAGCAAATTCGTTGGAGAAAAGGGTCTTTGAAAATTTTAGACGATCATAAAAAATTTAAAGGAAATTCAAGTATTCCGAATGATTTGTTACAGTTACAGTATCCATATAATTTTTTCAAATACTTTTTTGATGATGATTTGATGAACCTAATAGTACAACAATCTATACAGGGTGTATCAACGATTCGTGGGTGAACGATAGCTGCTTCCCTATATGAGATAGGAAAAAATGCTTCAAATAAAAGTTGTAGAGGGCATTGAAAGCTACGTTCCAAAAATAACTACCAATATGTATGAGTTATCGAAGTAATGTTTTTTTAAAGGAAACACCCTATATATTTTTACTCGATTAAATTTCTTTGGAAGAGTGTTTCTCAAAAATATAGGGTTGTATGGGTTTATACTGGGTGGTTAGGAATTTATGGTGGGATTTAGGTAACAAAATGGGTTTATTCAATATCAAATATCTCTAAATCAATAATTTGGAATAAATTTTTTTTTCTGCCGAATATTCTCGAAAATAATGTATTTTCATTTCCTATTCATAATTTTACCGAATGGCGCTTTTCCCATACAGGGGCAACCAAAACTCGGGACAACTTTTTTCTCAGTTTTTTCAAATGGAACACCCTGTAAATGAGGCCATACCAGGATAGCCCATACCATGAGCTTTCAAAAAATGTAGGGTTTGCCTACTTGATTTTTATCGGAAATGTATCTAATTCTTAAGGAAAGTATAAAAAAGTTATAAAAGCAATAACTATTTATTTATTATAAACGAACAATTATTTAAAAAAGCGTATTTTCACAGCAAATGTTTAAACAATCTCACATTTTAAGCTATGCCCGAATTAATCATATCTACAATTGCTCTTCGAATTTTCATTAGAGTTTTTCTTGTAATACAGCGAAAAATCAAATCACCCTTGAAACATTTGAAGGTTATAGGAATTTGACATTTAATTATCGAGGAGGAGAATAATTTATAGTTGAAATTTAATAATTTTTCGCTTCAAAATGAAATTATCCACCGAAGAAATGATAAATATGATCTACATTTTGGGTGAGTGTGATAGAAATTGTTTATTAGCCAGTAGAATGTATGCAGTTCGATACCCTGATTCAAGGTCTATACGACCAGAGACTTTTTCGGAGGGTTAAAGAAAGATTTGACGAAACAGGCAGTGTCAAGCACGAGAAAAGGGAAGTAGTAAACAAAATTGCAACAAATGAAGAACATTAATTAGCGGTGATCCTTTCAACAGTAGAGAATCCTCATGTCAGTACGAGGGAAATTCCAAGAGAGCTGGATATAAGTCACACTTCCGTGAACAGAATATTGATAAAAAATAAACTTCATCCATACCGAATTGAATTACATCAAGAACTTTATGAAAGGGATTATGACACCAGAGTTCGCTATTGCGAAAATATATTGAATTTCATTCGCGAGGAACCAAATTTTCTAAAATACATTTTGTTTAGTGACGACTCAACATTTAAAAGTAATGGAATAGTAAATAGACACAATTGCCACTACTACTCAACAGAGAATCCACATTGGGTCAGAGAAATTGATTACCAAAATAGATGGTCGATAAATGTTTGGGGGGGCATAATTGGGGATCAGGTCATAGGACCACATTTTTTTATGGTCCACTGAATGGGGAAATTTACAGAGATTTTCTCAGGGATCATTTACCAATTTTGTTGGAGGATGTACCTATTGACACCAGACTCAGGTTATATTACCAACATGATGGCGCGCCTCCCCACAATCAAAATCAGGTAAGATGGTTTTTAAACAGATGGCGCAGTAATAAATGGATAGGAAGAAACGGACCCATTCAGTGACCAGCAAGGTCTCCAGACCTCACGCCTCTAGATTTCTATCTCTGGGGATATGTAAAAGGAGAGGTCTACCGCGAAAAACCAACGACACCAGAAGTCATGAAGAATAGAATTAGAGAAGTTTTTCACTCTATTACAAAATCAACTTTAATTGAAGTAAATGTAGATAGACTTAATTTGTGCATTGCTCAAAATGGGAGATTATTCGAACATTTGATGTGAATTTATGCTTTTTCGAATGAAATAAATAAATAATTATTGCTTTTATAACTTTTTTATACTTTCCTTAAGAATTAGACACATTTCCGATAAAAATCAAGTAGGCAAACCCTACATTTTCTAAAAGCTCATGGTATGGGCTATCCTGGTATGGCCTCATTTACAGGGTGTTCCATTTGAAAAAACTGAGAAAAAAGTGGTCCCGAGTTTTGGTTGCCCCTGTATGGGAAAAGCACCATTCGGTAAAATTATGAATAGGAAATGAAAATACACTATTTTCGAGAATATTCGGCAGAAAAAAAAATGTATTCCAAATTATTGATTTAGAGATATTTGATGTTGAATAAACCCATTTTGTTACCTAAATACCCATACCATACAACCCTATATTTTTGAGAAACACTCTTCCAAAGAAATTTAATCGAGTAAAAATATATAGGGTGTTTCCTTTAAAAAACATTACTTCGATAACTCATACATTTATCGGACACCCTGTATATTGGTAGTTATTTTTGGAACGTAGCTTTCAATGCCCTCTATAACTTTTATTTGAGGCATTTTTTCCTATCTCATATAGGGAAGCAGCTATCGTTCACCCACGCATCGTTGATATTCAGTACAAAAAGACCCTAATAAACCATCAACACTTTCCCTAAACTTGCTGCAAAAATACATAGGAATTCTTATAGTTTCATCGGCGGCACGTGTTTCGTGCTTTAGGGATCTCTGGCACCCGATCATGGGTAACGATATGGTGAAAGCAACTATGGGAATCAACAAGTTTGAAGCCATTCGTTCCGTTCTTCATTTCAATGATAACACTAACAATTTACGAGCTAATGATCTTGCTAGAGATAAACTGTTCAAATTGCGTCCTATCAGAGACCATGTGAATAATACATTTTTAGTGTACCCATGGGTGAGAGTCTTTCAGTTGATGGAACAAATTTGTGCAACTAAAATAAAACATTCGTTACGAAAATGCAATCCTCGAAAACCCAAAAAATGGGGCTACAATTTATTTTTTTTATGTGATAATGATGGTTTCGCTTACAAGTTTGAAATCTACTCAGGCAGGACAAGAAAACGTAATTATTGATGGAGAGACAGATATAGGAGCAAACCCTAATATTGTTATTCGTTTGATTAGAGGTATCCCAGAAAATTGTCGATATACCGTATATTTTGACAATTAATATACCTCCCTACCCCTCATGGCTGAGCTGAAGAAGAAGGATATTTTTGCATTGGAAACAATACGAAAAGATCGCATCCCAAACAACCCCATTACTGATGAGAAAAGTATGAAAAAAAGGTGTAAGGGGGACTGTAGAAGAATTTGTAACAGAATATCATGGTTGTCCAATTTTTCTTGTTCATCAGAACGATAACAGTCTTGTGTGTTTGGCATTCAATTTATGTAGTGTGGAACCCATTGACATAATACGCAGATATGTCCAAAATGAAAAACAGTATGTGAATATTCCCTGTCCTAAAATTTTCAAAATCTACAATTGACACATGGGTGGTGTAGATTTAATGGATGCTCACTTTGGGCGACAAAAAATAACTATGAAAAGTAAAAAATGGTATTTTTGCTTATTTCACCATTTGCTTGATTTGTGCGTGATCAATGTTTGGGTTCTTTTTAACAGAATAAACCTCATAAACGGCAAAACAACAATGTCTCAGAAACAATTTCGAAGAGATTTAGCATATTTCCTGTGTAAAATTGAAAGGAGTGACACTCCCAGACGTGGTCGACCTGCTTAGAAGATCTGCTGCCCCTAGATCAACAACAGTTGTTCTTACTAATGGATTTGAGCATTGGCCACAATTTGAAGAAAATAGAAATAGACGTAAATATGATAGCTGTTAAGCATTGACCAATGTCATCTAAAAGTCTGGCTAATTGGTTCCTACCACAGCCATTCACTAATTAAAAAAAAAATGATATCTGCAAGAAATGTAGACTAAATTAAAAAAAAAATGTCATCTATAAGAAATGTAGACTGAATTTTTATATAATCAAAAAGAGAAACTGTTTTTTTGAGTTTCATCGTGAAAACTAAGAGATTATTTTCAGTGTTATTTGAAACATAAATAAATTTTGAATAGTACTGTGTTGAGTTTTTATTCCCGTATTTATTTTCCCTCGAAGCAAAATGTATCATATTCGATAACATTTTTTTTAATTTTAATTTTGATAAAAATGTAATCAGAATTTTTTAAACAATTTTCCCTGTTTAAAAGTAGGGTCAGATCAGCTACCCGGAATATAAAAAAAAATGCGATTTTCTAAAATTCATGCAGTTAAGGGTTACTTGCGTGTCTATAACACAAGTTGAAATATCCAGAAATTACGCACTAATGGGATAGTATAGGATACGGATCAGTTTGGCAACAACGTTATATACAGGTCATGGCCATATTTTTGTAGTGTCTAATCTTGGTCATGTTTGCCTAAATCAATTATTATTAACCAGAAATATTCTATATTACAAATTAATAACAGTCAAATGTGAAAAAAAATTCTTGCTTATCTTAATATTTTACATACCTTAAGTTGTTAAAATCAAAATCGTTTCCAAGCCTGAAACAAAAAAAAAGAAAATATAAAAATATAACTTCCTATACCTGGTAGAGATCGATTTACATGAATACGGTATTCGCAAATACCTAAACTTTAATATGAAAAATAACGAGAATATTTTATTGGAAAATAAGTGAAATATTTCAAGTCATTCTAGTAGGATAGACGCGCACTGGTTTGCTGGACACTGTATGTTATTTATTTTTATCGAATAACTCACATTATTGTGCTGTCAGGTAATAAAACATGAAGTACAGTAATAGGTATGCGAAATTTTAATGGAAACACTAAAATGTCTTTCATGATTGCATTTATAATCCATGCGCTTTATTTTCGTGATAGGTTTTCAAACGTATATGCTAAAATTATTTTTTTTTATCCCTAATAGGTACACGGGTATATTTAATTAGCATTTTATGCTATTATACTGGAGTTTACGTATAATATGAAATACATGGAATGTTGTTTTGTTTTTCTGCTAGCTGAAATATGATATGATACAATGTTATTCTATCCTCTATTATTTGTATTCATTAAAATGGTGAAGCCCTATCATCGGATGAAACGTTATCAAAATGAAAAACAACTGAATTCAATTTTCATTATATTCGGAGCTCCATTGTTTTTATGTATTAGGGAACATAAAATTAATTGTGGGATGGATTACCGACGGGCTTTCAGAATTTTTAATTAATTGGGATAATATTTAATATGGATTAAATTTTTATTGACTATTACCTGTTATTTTCATTTGTGTTCGTTACTAAGCTCTATCATAAAAACTCATGGCCCAAAATTTGGGATATAAATCATGTTTGGAATTTTCAATAAACCAAATGATTATTCATTTCCATATTAAAAAAAAAATATATGTATTATTGTAGTTTGATAATAAATTTTCGAGAAGAAAATAAAAGTTAATGAAATAAAATAATAATTAGTGTGTGACTAGAATTTATTCTACTAGAGGTACTAAAATAGATTAATTATATTCTACATTCTAGAAGTAGGAAGAATATAAAATAAAATCTTCAATGACTATTATTTATAATATAAGATGTTTATTATACATATTAAGGCGGGTACAGATCTGAGAACGTACGCGTATGAGGCAAGCCGAGGCCGAACCGAATGCCTCGTGCGACGCATTTTGTATACACGAATGGTGCACGCACGAGGCGCTGTTCTAGTAAATTCGCGAGCACGCAACCGTTTACCCAGAATATTCGTAAAATTAAAACAAAAATGAAGGATGAGGATGACGTCGCGGAGTTGAGTGCATGTTTTATTATATTATTCGACACATTAAAGAAAAAACGAGAGAAAGGAATCGATGGCCGATTTCCTGCCAAGGATATTCTTGTTTTATAGTGTTGTAATAAAACTGGCGTTTTGCTCTTTTAAGATATTACGCTGATTATTTAAATCCAGCAAAAGCAAAACGTTTTTCTGGTTCCATTCCATACAAAATAAATCCTAAAAGTCGCTATAATCTGTATCGTGCTGTATGGTACAAATTCCCGGTCCAGACTGAGCACGTACTGTGCATTGTCTCCTTTTGATGTACCGCCAACAAACAAATCGGGGCGAGGCCGTACGGCGCACACGAGGCACTTTGCCGCGCCTCAAAAGCCCGTCCACATCTGCATGCTCATGCGTCCTCGGCTTGCCTCATACGCGTATGTGCTCAGATCTGTACCCGCCTTTATACTAGCTGTTGCCTGCGACTTCGCACGCCTGGAGTCGTGTTTTTAATATAAAAAATGCATGACTTCCCAAAAAATTAGGGATAATATGATTTTTTAGGGTTCATGATATGTATGTGATAGTAATGTTGTGGTCGTCATAAGTAAAGGTACGAGTAAATAAAGAAGATAGAATAATCCAGAAATATCTAGAAATGTCATTCCTTGTCAAAGAAAAGTCCGGATTGTTCGAGAAGGTTCTAGAAGGTCGAGACAAGCTATATAAATCGACGTCAGAGTTCAGTTTTATGATAGACGTTACACGTTAATGTTATCAGTTGCATTGTTATTGTTAAAGTTCAGTTGAAATAAATTGTGATACCAAAAACCAGTGCAAAATTGGTGACAGCGGTAGGACACAAAGTAAAAGTTCATGGTAAATATTAGATCCACTGAGTACGAAGCAGGAATGGATACTTAAGGCCCACCAGCATGGTTTTTGAAGATGGAAGAGGAGAGAGTAAGGCGCGAAGAGGAAAAGGAAAGGCGTAGGAAGGAAGAAAAGGAGGAAAAGGAAAGGCGTAGGAAGGAAGAAGAGGAAGAGAAGGAGGAGAGGCGCAGAAAAGAAGCGATTGAAATTATGAACGGTTTGCTACAAATCCAGGATACCTTCAAGAAAAAGGTTGGTCAGCTTAACAATAGAGTAGATCTTTTGGCACAACAACAAGAGTTTTTAAAAACTAATGTAGAACAACAGCAAGAGCAGTTAAAAACTAATTTGAAACAACAACAAGAGCATCTAAAAACTCATTTAGAACAGCAGCAACATAATTTAAAAAAACAATTTAGAACAACAACAACAACAAAAACAACAACAACAACAACAACAACAACAACAACAACAACAACAAGAGAATTTAAAACAACAGGAAAAACTAGAGTAGAGTTCGAAAGGCAAATTAGAACTGAACTAGTTGAGTTAGAAAGAAGAATTCGTAGCCTAGCTTCGATAAGCAACAGAGAAGCTGAAAATACTCCCTCGTCTTCATCTGTAATCGAACCAAGCCATATTCAACACCCAATTTCACAAATCTATACTATCAAGATCATCAAGCCACCCACGTTTGACGGCCAGACAACATGGGAAACGTATCGCCTCCAATTTTAAGCTGCAGCTAGAGCCAATGGCTGGGCTGAAAAGGAGAAGGCGGTTAAATTGATAGTGTCGCTGCGAGGACAAGCAGCAACCGTTTTAGAGTTACTCCCTCAAGAAGAACCCATTTATTCTTCTCTCGTCCAAGCTTTGGAGACAAGATATGACCAGCAGCATTTGAAACGGGTATTTCAAAGCCAGCTGAAGATCCGTATTTAGAAACATAATGAGAGTCTACAGGAATTCGGGGATGACATAAGAAGATTGATTCATCTGGCCTATCTACAGGCGCCCAAAGATTTCCAAGAACAAATCGGAATAGAGGCATTCATTGATGGAAACTACCAGATGCGAAAATGCAGCAAGTCCTTCGTCTACAACATCACAAGACGCTGAAGGAGAAACTGATGGCAGCCCAGGTATATGAAGCAGTAAAACTCATATCCAGATCTTCTCGCGCAAAAATGAGAGAAATTAAATCCCAGGAAAGTGAAGACCCCAATGCTAATGCTATTCCCCAACCTACCCTCTCGCAAATATTAAATATCCTGCAAAATATACAACGAAATAGCCAAAATAAGAACAGAAGATGCTTCAATTGCGGAAGAATCGGGCACTCTCAAAGAACCTGTAGAAGCAGAGCTCGTTCTATAAATAGATAATCAGGGAATGAGTCACAAAGATCAACCTTCCGAAGCCTGTCACGAAGTCCAGCAAGAAATAGTCACAGCAGCTATGCGTCCCGAAGTAGCCAATCACCCACACCGAGCCGGTTTTCTAGCAATAAGCAGGAAGTAGAGCATCGTAATTCAACTAGCTGATAGATAGCGGAGAGAAATGTAGAATGGCAAAAACATCCAACTATAATTTAGAGCACTGATAACGTTAAAAGGTGCACGTAACATAACTTTTAAAAATAGTAAAATGCCATTTAGAATTGAATGCAATGGTATAGGTTCCAAAATTTGTTTTTATGATGTGGATAATTTAGCAGTGATCTACTACGTTATTTTTGACAGATAGTGTGTAAACTATATTAATTAATTTTAAATGAAATAAATAGAATTTTAATATCGAATCGAATTTAATCGGTGTTAAGAATAATAATACTTAAAATGAAACGTATTGAATGAATGTCTATGTAAGAATGCTGTGCTCCTGCGCTTAACACCAAAATTCTTATGCGTCCCAGTCCGACGTATCGTTCTACGAAATATGAGTAGCATTCGTGAGTCATGACAGGGTGGTCCTAGCCTAGCGATAAACGAAACATGTGAGTGATTACAATTGTCTTTATTTGTAGCCTATTAATTTTAAATTCAATGAAAAAAATGTTTTCTTCATTAAAAAGAATTAAATTGTCTCTATCAATGACCGGCTGAAAGAAGCTTAGAAAAACAAAACGCAGAGAAACTTAAACATTTATTGTTAAATTTGTTTAAGTTTGGAAATAATTATTCAACAATACATACCACTGAGTTAAAAATAAAGCTATCTAGTCCGTTCTTTCCAAATTACGATTAACAGTTAATTCTACCATTCGGAAAGTTACATACAGGTCAGGTTAATGTTGATTCATGTTACCAGAAAGTCAAGTACAGGTCAGGTTAATCCCTGAGGAATACCTCTAAACTTAACGATGTATTAATGTCACCAGAAAGTCAAGTACAGGTCAGGTTTATCCCTGAGGAGTACCTCTGAACTTCTCTATTGTTTTTATTTAGTAACAAAGTTAAATAAGTTAAGTACAGGTGAATTTAATATCTGAGGAGTACCTCTAAACTTCCATTTAAAGCTTTTGCTTTTGTGAGTAAAAAAAAAGTTAAGTAGAGGTCAGTTAAAGTTTTGAGGAGGAATACCTCTGAAATTTAATTTATAGTTTTTTTGTAATTAAAGAAATTAAGTATAGGTCAGCCAAATATCTGAGGAGTACCGCTGAACTTATTGCTTATTTTGTCTGCTTAGCACAAATTTAGTGAAATCTTTTGAAATATTAAATATAGTGTAAATGTGGTATGATAAATGGTATGAGTAATCCGAGGATTCACAATCACAGAAAAAATCGGTAAGTTGTACTGTCCTGAATGGGCGGTGTTAGCAAGTAATTCTTTTGTTTTTGATTTTTCCTTAATGTTTTGTTGTCTAAATGATATATTAACTGCAGAGACGTACTAGATGACTTGATTTTTAACCACGCGATGGCAGGTGGTAAGCATTTCGTGACTAGTAGAGTGAAAAATGCTGGACGGATATTGTTGAAATCCGAAGAGCATAGCTTTTATTTTAATGATTTAAAATTGAAAAATGCTGGACGGATATTGTTGAAATCCGAGGGCATAGCTTTTATTTTAAATCATTTAAAATTGAAAAATGCTGGACGGATATTGTTGAAATCCGAGGAGCAAAGTGTTTATTTTGAATAATTTAACAAAAATATAAATTGAAAAATGCTG
>OV651824.1:20093420-20105920 GCA_927349885.1 Psylliodes chrysocephalus | reverse complement strand
TACGTTGTGGGGCGAAAAGCTGAAAGGAATGAAAGATTTATGGGATATTAAACGGCTGAAAATTTTTATATCACGTCGATGTTTTCTTTAAACAAAACGGATTTCTCGCCGAGTTTAAGGATGAGGAATTTTAGTGGTTGCAGTTTTAGGTATAATCAGTGGCGACTCGTGATAATTTAAAATGGGTATTTCCATAAATGAGACAATGTATAAAGGTTTTTCGGTACAACCAGAGTTCTTTATGTAGGTTCAGAAGTTTCAAATTTGTTGTTACCTATGACATTCAAAAAATGTATCGACAAATTAGAATTAATCCTACCCAGGTAGCACACATTAGTATAACTAACGTATTTTATACGTAATACTCGTTTAATTTTGGTATTGGTTGATTCCGTATACGTTTACAGTTTACGATTATTATACATGCCGTATTTTAAAAGATATATTATACGTTTTTTGTATTCATCCTATGGTATATAATTGTAAATTTTTCTACGTTTAAATGTAGTTAACAATATACGACTATTTTTAGTTTGCGATGAACTATTTATATACAGTGGGTCTAAATATACGTTTAGGTTTATTTAAATTAAATTCGTATAAATTTACATAATATTACAATATGTGTTCTTCGTTTATAACTCCCGTCTAAATTTCGTCTTGGTTGATTTTTTAAACATTTACCATCTACCATTTTTATACTTAACGTTTTTTAACAGATAAATTAAACGCTTTTGTTTGTGGATACTAGTTAATGTACCTATATTATTCTACGTTTAAATGTAAGTTACCTTAAAGGCATATTACCAGTTTACGATGAACTAGTAGACAGAAGTAAATAATATGAATATATTTAGGTTTATTTAAATTAAAAGCTTATAGATATATTTATTTACATTACACCATATTTTTTTAATTATATTTCCTGTAATATTTATAACAAATTTCCCATTGTACCGATTTCAAACACCCGAACATTTAAATAACCCGCCAATAACCATGGTGGGGTGGACTAGTCCATGTCGTTTCAGTAAGTGAGATTCGGGGTGTGCTTCAAGCTAAGTCGGGCTGGTCCAAAGTGCGCGTAGTGCAGAGAATCGAGAGGGGAGTAAGGTACCGGCAGACGATCGGGAATCAGCTGACTGATGGTGGTTGGTGGCTGTGAAGGGCTCGCTATCAATCAAATGATTCACGCTATTATAACTTATATTTCTGTTAACTAGTTGCTAACCACGACAATTGTTTTTTATGTAATAAAAAGTTCTTGTAAAATTGTTGGTGTTGTTGTTGTGCCCAGTTGAATTGCATGTTACTTTGGCGTCCTGGCTTTTACGATATTGGTTACAAGCATAGGTAAGTTTCTATTAATGTTTTAATTTAGCTACTCGTTTAATAATTGTTGCATTTTACAACTAGAGATGCATCAAATCAAACTAGTTTGATTTGACTAGTCAAGTTTGATTTGACTTGAAAAATCAAGTTTTTTTTATAAAAGAATTTGATTTGATTTGAAAATCAATTCGGGAGCTTGATTTGAAATCAAACTTTTTCAAACTGTTTGAAATAGTTTGAAATATAAAAAGTGTGCTTACCGGCACCGGTCGTAACGCTTTTTAAATTTTTCAAGGTTACACAATGAGACGTATAGTCTGTTCGCTATACTTACGCGGGTTTCGGATTAACAAAATTATGCAAATTAGTCATTGATAACCAGTTCCAATAAGCCTCTTCCCAAGAAATTAGGTAAAATTGCCCTAATGGTCAGATTTAAATTAAAATAACATTAGGGTAGGTACTAAATTTGTTACAAATATTACAGTTGAATTGATTCTTTGCAAGTGTTGACATTGTATGTATATTGTAAATTTAGTGGACATTTTAAAAATGCCTAGACGTGTTGTAGATAGTCTAATTTGTAGTGAACATAAGTATTTTATGGATGAAAAAGAAAATGGCGGTCCTTTAAAATCGGTAATGTCTGTACAACAACGCGTATGCGATGCTCTAGAAATTAGTGAAACCAAATTAAGAGGAGTATTACAAAATCACAATAGTGAACTGCCGAAAGAAGATCACCACAAAAGTCGCCCATCATTGAAAATGAAAGATATTCCAGATGGAAAGAAATTTGAAATTCGTGATACCATTTATCGAATGAGGGCCAACAAGGAACATGTGACCTTAAATACAATTCTCTTGGAATTAATAGATAGAAAATTTGACGACATTGGCAGAACAAGTCTATGGCAAGTGATACATAACTTGGGTTTCAAATTTCAAAAGGAGGATAACAGAAAGGCCCTTTGTGAAAGAAGTTCTGTCGTGCACAAGAGAATTAACTTTCTAGGAAAATATTCTAAATTTAAAGAAGAAGGGGCGAATTTTATATATTTAGACGAAACATGGATATTTTCTAGGGGTGTAACCAAGAGAATATGGCAAGATGATAACGTAAAGTCCATCAAACATAACAATGGAGAAGGGAAGCAAAACATAATTATACATGCAGGAGGGAAATCGGGTTTTATAGAAGGTGCTGATTTAATATTTTTATCTAAATCAAAATCCAGTGACTATCACGATAATATGAACACAGAAATGTTTGTAAAATGGTTGCATGAAAAACTTCTCCCAGGTTTAAGTGAGCCCAGCGTAATTATTTTAGACAATGCACCTTACCATTCTCAAGTATTAAACAAAAGTCCAACGTATTCTTGGACTGATGATAAAATTAAAGAATGGTTGACAAAGGAACATATACCATTTCCTCAATTTATATTAAAATCAGAATTATTACGCTTGGCAAATATACACGCAAAACCAAAAACCTTTGTTGTGGATCAGATTATTGAAAGTTACGGTCAAGTTTTACGTCTGCCACCGTATCATTGCCAATTTAATCCTATCGAATATATATATGGGGAATAGCAAAACAATATTATGACAACCATATTGGGCCTAATGGTTATAGTGACGACGCAGTTCGGGAAACTTGGCGAAAAGCACTTTCAATTGCAACTCCAGAAGTGTGGCGGAACTGTATATCCAAGTGCGAGCAACTAATAGAAGATTGGTGGACTCGTGAAAATAAAATAAACGAAATAAATCCAATCATAATAACAATTAATGGTGATGAGAGTCATGATGATGACGACTATGATATTTTGGATGTTAATGACTGATTTTCATTTTTGTTGGCAAGTTCAATTTTTTTTATTTTTCATTTGAAATTCTCTACATGGAACAAATTTTTATGTTAGAAAATATTTTATTTCAGCTAAATAACCCTCTTATTATACATAGACCATATTTTCTGTGTGAAATGTAATATAAAATTATTATTATTATTATTAGGTTTATAATAGCCACATTAGACTCCATTAATGAAGAAGTTTAATTCTGCTCTCAATTATACAAAAGATTCTCCATTATTATTTAATTAAAAAGTTGTACATTATTTTTCATTTCATTTAACCAGTTGATATTTCCCCAAAGAACAGGTCAAACTTTCAGGTACTTACCTGGAAATACTCATGAAATTTTTAATCCGTAACCCGCGTAAGTATAGCGAACAGACTGTAGTAGGGATACAGTATCCCGGCTGACGATGCGTCGTCGAAAGATTATTTGTTTTAGATTTATATTTTGCCAAGGGCCGGAGGCACAAAACACAGCCAGAGGCTTATGCTGACCACCTATCTCTTTAGAAAAAAATACTAATGAGTGATTTGGAAATGTCCGAGCCTGAACCATTTCAATCCGGCGGTTCAGAATTTATCCCTGATGAAAATGAATATGATTCTGAAGCCAATGATGTGACTATTCAACAAAACAAAATCAGCCTTCCAAAGCCAATTTAAAGATTCCGGAAATTTTGATATAGATGTAAAAACTTTCTTTCAAACAGCTTGTAGTAAAATCCCAGACCTAGTCGATGAAAATTCCTGGAAATATGAAATTACAAAATAGTTATCTGAATGCAGTGCTATTAGTTCAGAAAATGTATTGAATTGATGGAAGAGGCACGAGACTGTATTTCCAATATCTAAAATGGCTAGAAATTTCTTAGACATATCTGCTACTTCGGCATCAATAGAGAGGATTTTGTCAAGGGCTTCTCTAACAGACATCAACATTAAAATAAAGAAAAAATGAAAATGTAAATCAACATTTATAATTTGTGAATCAAGATTTCTGTTCTATTTTAATATCCTACAAACGAAGTATAAATACTTTATTTTTATTAAGCAGCTTTTTTTATATTCGTAATAAAGTATTTGCACATAGCGATTTAATTATTCAAACTTTCACACTAGTTTGATCAAAAGGTTTGATATTTCAAACTTTAAAATTTTATAGTTTGATTTGATTCAAAGCACTGCTAGGTTTGATTTGAGTTTGATTTGAATTCAAGTCAAATTCAAGTCAAACTCGTGCATCTCTATTTACAACAACTACTCTTTTATTACAGTATGAATGCTTATAGAATCTCCAAAACATAACCTTACTTTTGTTTCTCTTATTTTTATACGTATTTCTATACGTATTTTTTAGGCTACCTAGTTATTCCAAGCATACTCATTTTCCTTTGTTTTGGTCAGTTGTTTTTATTTAATAAAATGTCTAAAATAACCCTGTCTCAGCGTCATCTACTAAGAAAAATAACACAAAATGTTCAAGATGCTTTAAAGTCAAATCAATTTTTTTATTCCCAGTGAAGATAACATTAATAAGGCTTCGGACATTAATATATCATCTAATTCTATTATTTATAATAATTTCTTAGAAAATATTACAAATTTAACTTTGGAGCTTTTAGAAAATATTTCACCTGAAATTCAGTTACCTTTTGGTTATAGGAATGGGGGTGAACCAAGAGACTTAACCGACCGAACGATTAGAAGTGCTATGCAAGATTGGCTTAAGTTAGCTAAGGCCTGTCTAGGACACAACGCATCCAAAGTGTTAAGCTAAGATTTTAATTTTCATATATATTTTTTGTTAGTTAAAGAAAAGTTTCGTTTAGTTTGTTATTCAGTATTTTAGTGTTTATTTTTTAGTACTTATTTATTTTTTAGTATTTTATTGTTTATTTTTTTTTTTAATAAAATATTGTTCTGTACATATAACAAGAACAAGTGATCAAAAAAATTTCCTAAATATTTAGACCAATTACAACCAAAATAGAAACACGAGTAATACCTATTTCTAGTATATACACACCTGCTATGGATAAAATCCAAACTGTCATTTAAGAAATATTAACATTTTCCATGGCCTCTTTTAGAAATTTTGTTTTGATCACTTTATTTAATTTGTGTTTGAAATATATTTAAAATAATATCAGGTAGACGCATTTTACACATTAATAAAATAAGATAAATCTAATATAGACGTATAGTAAAACAGGATAATAAAAGGTAGATAAAGTAGTAATGTTAGACGTATAAAATTTAAAAAAATATACGTTTATAAGGCGGACATTTTCACTTATATATTGGGTAGCATATCAACGGTATCCATACGTATATTGTAGTACATAAAAAAACGTCTTTTATACAAAAGTGGATTCGTATAAATATACTACAACTATAAATCTAGATATAGACGTATAGTAAAAATGTATAATTATAGGTGGATAAATTCTTAGTAATCGACGTTTATAAGGCGGACATTTTCACGAATATGTTTGGTAGTACATCAACCGTATTTATACGTATGGTAGTACCTAAAAAAATACGTAATTTATACCAAAGTGTGCTGCCTGGGTACTCAGACAATATTCATTAAGAAAATCAATCTGATGCGATAGAAACTGAGAGGGGTACAATAAGCCTAGAGCTTCAGTATGAGTGGGCTTTGAACCTCGCCCTAATTAAGATAGATACTCAGACATTTCTCATGTTTAACTCCCATAATACACACTTCTGGTGTGATGAGAATCCACATGTTAAAAGGGTATCACATTGCCAACACTCGTTTAAAGTTAATGCTTCATTAAGGTCTCATTTTACCTGGAAATTTGAATAGTATTATTGTACTTCGAGTTTTTAGAAAAATCTTACGCAATAATCACACTTTTTTAACTGTATATAAATTACGTTATGTATTTTAAAATGATTCAGCCTACAATAAATATAACTAACATAGGTATACGGTATACAATTTCGAGCTGAGGTTCATTTCCTGTGGTACTTTATTATTTAGTTATTTCACCTCGATAAAATACTTGCTATAGCTACGGTTTATTGTGGTATTAACGACAACGTATTCAAGTTTCTTTAATCCTGCTACTGCACAGTACACACTGGGGTCTAGAAAATCCACGTGCACTTTATATTCTAGCTTGTGCGCAGTGTTTGATTGTGACCTTGGGCTAGTGCCATGTAAATTCAGTTAACAGTTGTATACGAGTGAGGCAGGACGCAAAACAGTTCATCGTTTATAGGTAAGTGGTAAAATTTGATTTTAGCTGCTCCTGGGTTACTGAAACCCCAGTGTGCAGGATTAAGTTACATATTTTCTATTAAAAATTTAATTTTCTATTATTTTGTAGGAAGATGTCGAGTGCTAAAAGGAACGATAATCGTCCGGTAACAGATAAGGAACTGCAGGAGATTGTAGATGATCTTGGTAACAGTCCAGATCATGAAAATGGATATGAAATTGGAGAATTTTCGGATAGCGATAACGATTATGAGACGGAGGAGGATGAGGAAGACGATAATCAAAGTGCTTGTGAAAGTAAACAGGGTGATGAAAATAAATAGAACAGTGACAATGGAAATGAATAACACAGTAAAGAGGAAAGTGAACAAGCTGGTGAGAAAACAGTGAACAAGCTAGTGGAAATAGCAGTGAACAAAACAATGCTCATGAGAATGAACAAAGCAATGAGCAAGAGAGGCCTCCAAGAGCGACGAGAAATAAAAGCGTTCTAAGAGGTAAAAATAACCACCTGTGGTCATCTGTAGTTCCTCAGAGGAGAGGTCGTTTGAGAGCTGACAACATTGTTTTATATTTGCCTGGCCCTAAAGGTGATGCTAGAAAAGTAGAAACCCCTTTAGAAGTTTAGAATTTGATTATCAGTGAAGATATAATTGAAACAATTACCATACGCACCAATGAACAAATTGAGAGAAACCACGATGATACTAATGAACTCAGCTACACCAAAACCACAAATGTTATTGAGGTAAGAGCTTTCATTGGTCTTCTCTATATAGCGGGAGCTTTGCGTGTCTCAAATTGCAGCACAGAAGAATTGTGGTCTCTTGCTTTTGGGATTGGAAATTTCTGGGCAATCATGTCCCAGCAAAGATTTCAGTTTTTAGCTACTAACTTATGCTTTGATAACAAGGCTGATAGACATATACGACGTCAGACTGATAAATTTGCTCCAATTAGAAAAATATGGGATGTATATAAAAGCAAATGCAAGGCATACTACACACCCTATGAATATTGCAGAATAGACGAACAACTGATGAGTTTTTGTGGCCGTTGTAGCTTCCGCATCTATATGGCCAGCAAACCCGATAAATAAGACCTATTATATGTTGAATGCTATTCCTTATGTGGGCAAAGTAAACTGCGAAAATAATGAAAGTGTGCCAACCTATTATGTTAGAAAATTGTTCGAACCCATACACAATACCAATCGCAACCTAACTTTTGATAACACAGGGGAACAGCTGTTTTGGTGTCGAGGATTTTAGAGAAATATAAGTTACATTATTTTAACTCAAATCCGTAAGTGTAGTAAACAGAAGTAGATACGAAATTTTTATTTTAGTTATACAAAATACAATAATATGTCGTACAAACAAAAAAAAACATTGAAGAAATCAAATGGTCAGTCAACACTTCGAAAGCTTCTTTTCCGCGACATTCTTGAATGTTTTTTTAAACCGTCCCTTTTTAAACTCAAGTAGTAATCTGCCATCATGTGCATGGCCCATCTTCCTTGGTAGCGGTTTTCCATAACTTTAATATCTTGGTGAAATCTTTCACCTTGTTCCTCACTCATGTCTTCTAAATTATCTGGAAAACGGTCTAAGTGGTTGTGTAAATAGTGTATTTTAATACTCATATTGCACCCTAAGGATTTGAAACTATTAAACATCTTGTTAACCATTTCAACATAGTTTTGAGCTTTATGTTTGCCTAGAAAATTTTCTACAACTGCAACAAATGATGTCCAAGCTTCTCGTTCAACTTGATTCATTGAATTTATGAAGGCAGGATCCTTAATTAATTGTCTTATTCGTGGGCCGTCAAATATCCCTGCTTTGAGTTTTTCTGTGCTCAACTGATGCATTTTTACCCCTATATATGCAAAACATGACTCATTCTTATCAAGAGCCTTTACAAATTGCTTTATTAAGCCCAACTTTATATGTAACGGAGGAAGTATGATTTTTTCTCTTTCAACCAAAGCGTCGTTAATGACATTTTTTCCCCAACGTCCATGTTTTCTTTTAAGGTCAATCTTTTCTAACCCAGTGGTGTGTTTTGTCCTACTATCCCAGAGGTACAAGAAATACGGATATTTCGTGTAACCACTTTGCTGCCCAAGAAGAAAGTTTACCATTTTTAAGTCTACACAAATCATCCATTGATGTTCGTGATACTTTATCTTCTGCAAGACCAAAGCTACAGTATTATATTCTTTTTTCAGTTTCGTTGAGTGAGCTAGTGGTATTGAACCATATTTATTCCCATTATGTAGAAGGACACATTTTAAACTTCGCTTTGAACTGTCAATAAGTAGGCGCCAATCATCTGGAATATATTCAGAAAGTCCCATTTCTTTCATGAGTCCATTAATTTCGTGACAAAATACAAGATTGTCTTCTTGAGAAAAGAATGGTAGCAGATACTTTTCTTTTGTACGGTAAAAGGTAATTTTGGTTCCTTGTTCCAATAAATTTTTGTCGTTCAACCTAGAAGCCAGTACTTCAGAAGCTTTTTTCGATAAATTGAGACCCCTGGTGAGATAATTTAATTCCTTTTGATCGAAACGTTCAGGAACTGATGACGTCTCCTCATAGTCACTGTTAGTTTCATTAGCATCAGAACTATTATTAGGATCAGAACAGCAATCGGAGGCAAAATATTCGTCATCAGAGATTTCTGGTAGCTGATGAAATGTTGGAATCGGTATTTCATATGAGTGCGGGATAGGGCGTATTGCGAGTCTACATTGGGATAAGTCTACTTACTGCGGTTATTTCGATTGATTCCTTTAGTATTTACTAAACAGAAATAACAATCATTGAAGTGGTTTTTTTGGTTCTCGCCAATTCATTGGTACGCCGAATTTTAGAAATTTTCTTTTCCCTGTAGCCCACTGCCGTAAATGCTCTGTACAAGTTTTACATACGAGATGCGGGGCCCACTTTTTGTCCTGATCACCAAGGTTAACTCCAAAAGATACGCTCGCTTTACAAAGTCAGTAATAGTTTGTCTGTTTTGTTGAAACATGTATTCTCCGCATATATAGCAAAACACATCAGGTTGATTTACACAACTTCTTCTTGAACTGGAACCTGAACTCATTTTAATTCTGTTCAATAACACAAAAACACTCTTTTCTTAACATAAAATAACATGCCGAATTCGATCTACTCTCATTAGTAATAACGCACAAACTGACGAGACTTACCCGAGTTATGGGATTAAAAGGGTCAGTTCAGGTACCTGATAGGCAATGGTTCCACTATTTATAGATTTACCTGGAATTTACTCAATGACAGACTGACAATAAAACCAGTGTACCTACATTAATGAATATATAATAATTTAAGAACTCTCATAAATGAATATACTGAATAAAAACCACATTGGTAGATAAGTTTATGTGTCTAAGAAAGTAAAGTTGATAGAGTTTAATGGATTGCATGTACAGATTTAGCGTCCCAAAGATTTTTTTCTGTTGCCCTTTGTAATTGGTTCACTTCGATTCCATTGGCTCATTTTCTATCTGAGCAATATAAGTTACCAATGGTAGGAACTTTGCGGGAGAACAAAAGAGAAATTCCGCCTATTTTGGCAAAAAAGAAAGGAGGGTCGTCGTTATTCGTATTCGATAATAACCAAACTCTGGTTTCCTTAACTCCTAAGAAAAATAGAAACGTTCTTCTAATTTCCACCTTACACCATGACGATTCTATTGATCACGAGACAAATAAACCAACTATAATTGAGACATACAACGCAACCAAAGGTGCTACAGACACCTTCGATCAGTTGTGCCATTCATATACCACAGTACGAAAAACAAATAGATGGTCTATGCGAGTGTTTTATGGTATGCTTGATGGAAGTGGTATCAATTGGATGATTTTGCTTACCTTTGCTAAGGAAGATTAAGCAGAAAAAAAAATCAGACTCGCAGGAATTTCCTAAAAGAGCTGGGAATGTTCTTGGTAATACCATTTCTCTGAGAACGACTACGGTTGCCAACGCTTAGAAGATCACTGCGTCAAAAGGTAACGGAAATCTTGAATGAAACAAATGAAAACACCTGAACGTACAAAAATATATACAAATCACAAAAAAATTAAGGATACGTTGCAGACAAATGACTGGACTTATTTTTGCAATTTAGATAATGTAGAGTCCATGACAAAAGAGCTTACAAATATTATAATAAAATTAGTCCAGGCCAATTCTCATAAAATAAAGATACACAAAAAGGATGTAAAAAGAAAGTTATGGATTACCGACGGGCTCATAGCGTCTATTAATAAAAAAACAACCAGAAGCAAAAAGAAAATACTTTCAAAATGAAATAGATAAACATAAAAATAGCTTTAAAGGTCTTCGGAAAACAGTTAAACAAATAAGTGGTAATGAAAAAAAAAAAAAAAAAAAAAATGTGAGATAACTGAAATATGTTCTAATGAAAATATTGTAATAAAAGATAGTTAAACTATTGCAAATTTATTTAATACATATTTTACAAACGTTGGCGTGTCTTAGGCTAAACGCATTCAAAAACCTGATACGCCGTGTCCACCTAGATATCATAATATACATACCTTTTTCTTAGAACCTGTTACAGAGATGGAAATTAAAACTATTATTAAATCGTTAAAACCAAACAAGGCACCTGGTCACGATAGTATAAAAGCTGAAACCCTACAATATATTGATGAAATAAAAATGCCTACTGCAAATTTAATTAATAGAATTTTTCAAACTGGAATAGGTCCCTCACTCTTTAAGCAATCTATTGTAATTCCAGTTTACAAAAAAGGTGACCATAAACTGACTTCTAACTACAGACCGATTTCCTTAATTACTTACTTAGCTAAAATATTTGAATCAGCTCTAAATAAAAGACCGAACAATTTTATAGATAGATACAAACTTATATCGAGTAATCAATATGGATTTAGAAAAAGTGTGTCTACAGTAGATGCTATAAAAACACTAACATCAAAAATCTATAATTTGGTAGATAAGAGTATTCCTACAATTACCAAATTTTTAGACCTTGCCAAGGTATTTGACACTGTGTCACACGCTTAACTGTTAGATGTACTGGATGATCTTGGTATCAGGGGTATACCACACAAATTAATGACAAGCTACCTTAAAGAAAGAACACAAAAGGTAAAAACCAAGAAGTGTTACAGTGATTACAGTTTTGTATATTGAGTACGGGGTACCTCAGGGAACTATTTTAGGACCGTTGCTGTTTTCCTTATACGTAAATAGCCTACTCATTTTAGGAACATCTGGTGAGATATTATGTTTCGCTGACGATACTGCCATTATTTATGGCAGTGAAACATGGGGAAATTTACAACAAAAAATTGAAAACGATATGTAAAAAATTATAGAATGGTTTAATCATAACTTACTAACTGTTAATTTTGAAAAAACATTTTTTATTCCCTTTGCTGCTTACAATAACAGTATACCCGATTATCAATTAATCACAATCAATATAAATAACAAGGATACAATAATAAAAAAAGCTAATGATATTAAGTATCTTGGCGTTACGATAGATTGTAATTTAAAGTGGGACAAACATGTACAAAATATAACAAAAACACTAAGAAGTTTACTTAAATTCAAATACCATTTTAAGTGTTTATTACTTTAAAACTATTTATTATGCTCTCGTTGAATCAAGGCTACAATATGGTATACTTGTATGGGGTGGGTTGTACCAAGTTCACTTAAAGACTATGGAAATTCTCCAAAAACGATTTCTAAAATTATTATTAAGAAAACCTGTTCATTTTTCCACAGACCTACTTTTTCAGGAGGCTAATTTGCTTGATATTCGTCAGTTATGCAGTTTTAATTTTTACATATAAAAATAAGGAAATCATATTACATGAAATTGATCACAAGTATGGTACTCGTCAAAAATCGTCACTATTTGTTAAGACCCCGTTATTAAAAAAAACTATAGGACAAATATGTTTTACCTTCTTAGCTCCTAAAATATACAATTTTCTGCCAGAAATCTATAAAAT